>CP054667.1:42839829-43015898 GCA_013348765.1 Carpinus viminea | reverse complement strand
AGATTTTGGTTTTCGTCGTTTCTGTTGTGCTGTTGAGGAAGCGGAGTCTCAACTGACTAATTCTTTGACTGATAACTCAATTACAGATGATTTGATTAGTCTTTTCATTTTGGAAGAATTTTTAGATGTTCTTTATTAGCTTGGCATCATTTGGTTTCTAAGAGAACGTGGGAAAGAGATGAAATTAGAATTCTCAGTCTTATATATATTGGTAATTCAAGTGAAAAAAGAAGTTCTTTGTATTGGTAATTCTGAGTCTCTCACAAGGTGAGAATGCCACACTCTCCCACAGCATTGGGTTCCCACCTGTGATAGAGAGTGTGGAAGAAACAAAATAGAAAGTTGAAATAGCATTTCCCTTTAATAAATTTCAAGACTAGCACTGGAAAACTAGTTTTTCTTTGTCAATTGTCCCTTTCCCCAAAATTCACGGCAACCAAATAGATTATTAATGTTCTATGTTGCGATTCTTGTCTCAGGGTGTTGATGCATGCATGTGTGAGTGCGAACGGTCAAGTCTCATATTAGGTAGTAATCACAAGAGTGAATGCTTGATATAATATAATTGGATTCAAGTCCACAACCTTAAATTTTTACATTAAAGTGCTGTCCCAATATGATATGCTAAGGTCTTATTTGATGACGCTCACAATAGTTTTATCTTCCCAACTAGTGATATTAGAGCCAATGGTATTATGCTCAAGGTGGATGATAATGGTCCCTTTCACAGTTGAAGTGGGATTATACTTTTCACATGTAGAATGGGGATAGTGCATAGTTAATGCATGATAGATTGCCTCGTTGGAGTTGGGACAAGGTACATTGTATGGACAAGCCTTCAAGGCTACATAAATGATCATAGAGAAGGCCTTTGGCAAACCATGACAATATGTTTCAATAACGAGTGTGATCAATGTGATAGTAGACTTGTCCACACAAAATTATCTTAATAAGATGGTTTAATTGGGAGTATAGTCAATGTTGTAGAAGACTTATACTTGAAGATTGTTAAAATATATACTTGTGACTATGAGTTGTTAGACAACACATCAAATAGTAGTTAAAAAGTGAGTTTTTATTTTTTAATTTGGCAAAATACACGTGATGAGGACACTGATCCTGCAGTGTATGGCCTTGACATTAGAGGATGGCCCAGTCCATGACCTTGTGGTTGGGTGTTGAGAGCTAAAGATATTATTATATAGACTGGTTATGTTATTTTCTGATTTTGGACTTTATGTTATTTTAGTGGATTGTCAACCCAGTATAATTAGAGTTAGGGATAGGGTTTAATCCTATTCTATTTCAGCATAATATTGTATTGCGATAATTAGTTTTGATGAAAGAAAATAAAACTGCTGTTGTTCAGGGTTTAATCCAATTCTATTTTAGCATAATATTGTATTGTGATAATTAGTTTTTGATGAAAGAAAATAAAAACTGTTGTTGCCCCGGCTAGACCAATTACCACCTATGTATGATATTTTACACGCCATAAACTTTGTTCCAAGAGCAACTCTTCCAAACTTTCCACTACAGGATGAATCCCACCAAACACTCTGAGTTGAAAGGCAAGTAGATTAGCTCCTTAGAAAAAAGGTTTGTTCAAGAAAGCTTAAGTCCTTGTGCAATGTCTGCTCTCCTAACCCCTAAGAAGGACAGTTTTTGGAGAATGTGTGTGGACAGTTGAGCCATCAATAAGATCACCGTAAAGTATTGCTTTCCCATTGCTAGGCTTGATGACATGTTGGACATGATGACAAAAGCCACAATCTTATCCAAGATTGATATGAAGAGTGGCTACCATCAAATTAGAATCTGCCCTGGACACAAGTGGAAGACTGCCATCAAGACAAATGATGGTTTGTATGAATGGTTGGTCATGTCGTTTGGCCTTTTCAAACACTCTGAGCACCTTTATGAGTGATGATAGAAGTACATTGGTCTTTCATGGGTAAATTCTGGGTTGTGTACTTTGATGATATCCTCATATAAGGAGCAACATTTGGACCATCTCACTCAAGTTTGTGCCACCTTGAGAAAATAAAGCTTGTATGCCAACTGTAAGAAGTGCTTCTTCTTCACCAATACAGCCATCTTCTTAGGATTTATTCTCCTCGGAGGGAACATCTACTAACCCATTGAAATTTTTTGATGATGAGGAACCTCGATAAGGCAAGGCCCTTTGGACCCACCCTTGTAGAGTAAACATCGGACCCATGCACCGCATTCTCAAAAATTTTCCTATACGGATCAAAGTATATCGCTGGCTTTTACACCATGGGGTATGGCCCAAAAGGGGAGTTTGTACCTAGCAAGTCTTGAACTTGGGATCTATGGGGTGATACTCCCCAAGAGCACAAGCCTCAACCACTAGGCCAACCCCTTGGGGTTAACCCATTGCAAATTAAGGCGATTGTTGAATGGTGTGAACCTAAGAATATTCATGACATTCGCAAATTTCACAGGCTCACTACCTTTTATCATTGGTTTGTTAAAGGGTTTAGCACCATTATGTCCCCTATAACAAATTGTATGAAGCAAGGTGAATTTAAGTGGGCAAGTGCTGCAACCAAGGCATTTGGGGATATTAAAAACAGAATGATTGAAGCCCCAGTAATGCAACTCCTAGATTTGACAAAAGTATATGAGGTGGAGTGTGATGCATTGGACATTGGTATAGGTGGAGCACTTAGTTAAGAGCATCACCCAGTATCCTACTTTAGTGAAAAATTGAATGAGGCCAAACAAAAGTATTCAGCCTATGACAAAGTTTGTCCTCTAGTCGGACCATGAAGCCCTACATTACCTCAATTCCCAGAAGAAACTCAATTATAGGCATGGTCGTTGGGTCGAATTCTTGCAAGCCTACTCATCTGTGTTGAAGCATAAGTTAGGAGTTGAGAAGAAGGTGACAGATGCACTTTGAGCCTTTTTGGGATTGCGTTAAGGAGCTTCAAAAGTACTTGTAGTACATAAAAAGTTGTACCAAGCAAAAGTGGATCCAACTAGTAAAAAACTTAAGAAACACTTTCTTGATGTAGATATATGTATTAAAATCTAAAAAAATCCAAAACTATGTCTTGCGATAAGATTGAAAATGAGGCTTTTCTTTTTATTTTTTTATTTTTTATTTATTTTTTAATAATTTTTTTTTTAATTTTTTTTTATAATTTATAGGCAAAAGCTTTATTTTTCAACGTAATCTCAAACAAGCTTTGATTGGATCACTCCTTTGCAATTAACAAAGTGTCCCAATTTATGCAAGATCCTCGAGAACCACATTGGGTTGCTGTCAAACGCATTCTGTGTTATCTAAAGTTCTCAAGTGATCACACTTTCTTCATCTCTAAGTCATCATCACGTCAACTAGTTGCATTCTCTGATTCGGATTGGCTGGATGCCCCGATGACCGCCGCTCCACGTCTACTTATTGCACCTTCCTTGGCAGCAATCTATTCTCATGGAGCCCCAAAAAGCAACCTACTGTCCAAGATCCAGTACTGAATCCGAATACAAAGCTCTAGCAAATGCCTATGCCAATCTTAGTTGGATTCAATCTCTCCTGGGTGAACTTGGGGTTCCTCTATCTAGTATTCCAATTCTACATTGTGACAATATCGGTGCAACATACCTTACCTCCAATCCTATGTTTCGTGCGCTAACAAAGCATATTGCCATTGACTACCACTTCGTATGTGATAAGGTGCCTGACAAGATTCTAGATGTCCGGTTCATATCTAGTAAGGATCAAGTGGCTGACATTCTCACTTAGCCTCTAGTCTCCAAGAAGTTTACACTACTCAAGTCCAATCTCAACGTTAGACCTCCACTATTGAGATTGCAGGGGTATATTAGACCAATTCAAACTAGAGATATAGTTAAAGATAAAGACAACGGAGATATAGTTGAAGATAAATACAAGGCAGATAAACATCAAGTATAATACTCACAATAGGAGTCTAGTTCTCATCTAACATTGTTGTACCGGTTGGAGTAAGCAACATTGCAGAAACATACATCTTATATTCTTCAAGATGATGAGTTGGTGTCAGACTTGCATGAGCTAAGCTTGAGAATCAGACAAGAACAATGTCTCTAAAGTAATCCATAGGGAACGAGAGGTTAAAATACCTATCATATGCGGTAACAGCTCTTCGGATAGAGTGGAGATGAGGGCACTCATGAGGAGCTTGTCTTGGAGATGCCAAGTTTGAAAATCGCGATTGGGAACCATCATCCCAGATGTAGAATCAATTGTAAGCTTCAGTGGCCGCAGATTTGTGCCATAATCGAAACCAATAAGGTCATGGCCTTCAAGGAAGGGAACAACAACAACTTTCCAAATAGGATAGTTGTCACGGGTGAGTTTGAGGGTGATGTGATGAGAGACGTTGTGCAAGGGGTTATGAGGAGCAGCAGACGTCATTGGGATGGTGATGGAGTTGGTGGTGGAGGTGGATGAAGAAGCAGCAGCCATGAAAAGAGAAAAAAGAAAAAAGAAAAAAGAAAAAAAAGAACCGACCTTAGTCGTGTATTGGCTTTGATACCACTTGAGATGTACGTTTCTGCAGTGCTGCTTACTCCAACCAGTACAGCAATGTTGCATATATATAATCAATTGAGATACAAAACAATTCTAACTTAAACTCTATAACAGTAATACATGTTAAACTCAAGATGAGAACTAGACTCCTATTGTGAGTATTCTACTTAATGTTTATCTTCCTTGTATTTATCTTCAACTATATCTCTAGTTTGAATTGGTCTAATAGTCACCAAGTCACTTTATTCTTCATGATGAGTGTCAAGATTATGGGGTTTAAAAGACTCAAAAAGGATTATGAGTCTTGGCTTGATTTTGTAGAGGTATGCATAGCTTGACAAGATGGAAATGCCCTAATGCAAATGGCTATTACCTCCAAGATGTGTTTATATTGCAGAATGTGAAATTGTAGTTAAATTTCAGAATGTGAAATTGTAAAGTCAAGATTGTAAGAGAAGCTTTTTAAATTGCTCAATTTTGCTAACAATCAGCATGGAAATACTTGGAAATAGTGCACTGCAATGTATAACTTTGTGATTGCATGGTTTACATTGTGGTTGATTGTACTCATCTGTGTTGGTGATAAATGGACCACATAATCTACATTGTGGTTGATTATCTCCCTCCCTAAGCTTTTGAACTGCTCAATTTTGTTTACAATCAGCATGGAATTGCTTGGAATAGTGCACTGTAATATATAAATCTGTAATCGTATGGTTTGCATTGAGGTTGATTATATATTCTGTGTTGTGGTTTGATTCCCCCCCGCCCCCTCTCTCTCTTTCCTGGTTAAGCAAGATTTGTAACCAAAACCTACCCTAATCTCTCATCCTTTTAACACCTGAACAAAGGCCCAATGGCTAAAGTCTTGCCTATATTTCATAGTGAACTGCATGTACTATTATTCAATTAGAGGATCTATTCTTGTTAACAATTAACACATTGGTCAAAACTTTAGTAGACATGTAACTTTGAGTTCTTGGATACATGATATTTGATAGGTTGCACAATCAATGCGTTGTGACAAGTGCTCTACATACAAGCCTCCTAGGGCTCATCATTGCCGGGTCTGCAGAAGGTGTGTTTTGAGGATGGTAGGTTAGTTTTATATCATTTTTAGCGAAGTGAAATCCATAATTATATATGTATGATTCATGACTATAGTTAGGAGCATGATCAAATCTATGATCTAAGTTCTTTTTACTTTTCCTTCCAAAATTGGCTGCAGGATCATCACTGTCCGTGGATAAATAATTGTGTTGGCTATTGGAACTATAAGGCCTTTTTTATACTTGTCCTATATGCAACTATAGGTAGCATCTACTCTACGGTATGTTTTGTCTAGTTTTTCCTTTCATTTTGTTTTGAAGTTATTGGATTACCCTAAGATATAACAAAGCTCTTGGCATTCTTAGGTTATTGTAATAACCTGTTCTTGTCAAAAGGATTTTGGCGGAAAGCTTCCCCTCAAGACTTTCTATGTGAGTTAGTATTCAATTATTCTAAAGATGTCACGCTGAACATATAGTTTCATTTTTTGGAGTGATTATGTCAAATAATATCAGGTCAAAATTTCCGATCAAGCCTCGAAGGTATGGTTTAAGGGGGTTATCTGGCTCAGAAATTAACTGGTGTGGTGCAGTTATATTTGTTTAGTGTACGAGAGACCACAAAACTGCACCCCCCCCCCTTCCCACCCCAAAAACATATGTTTCAAAGATGGCTGTGGATATGATTTTTTTGCTCAGTTATTTGATTGTTGAAAAATTTGTATTCACTTAATTCCTTATGTTGTATTTTTGCTATGAAACTGTGAAATTTTTAACTAGTTTGTAGAATTCAATTTTTAATGGGATTCTTGGTGTACATTTCATTTTCAAAGCAAACTTGAAATTTGTTGGAAAGTTAATGAATAATGGAGTATTTTGAAGTAGTCTAAAATATTGGATTCCTTAATGCCATGGATTAGGTTATCAGCTTATTATTTTTCATGAATGTCTGTCATCCTGCAACAGGTTTTGTGGTTGTTATTAAGGGTCAAGAATTTCAGGAGCCTGCTATTTATTTGGTTATTAATCCTTTAAATACAGTCCTTATACATGTCAAGTTTATCTGAATTAGTATCCCTTCATTGCCCAACTTATCCTTTTTACCCCATTTATATGTTTATAATAATACTTACTTGAAATGTTCAAGGGTGCTAAAAATTGTGAAACTTGTGTGTATTTTAGATTATTTGTGGAGCAGCGATGATTGGCTTGAGTGTAACACTAGCAACTTTTTTGGGTTGGCATATCTACCTTATCATTCATAATATGACAACCATAGAGGTAGGTTGTGAGTTCCCAAAGTTGGATATGTCATGAATGATTTTCAACTTTATTAGTGATATCTCACAATGGACCTTTTTGCCAGTATTACGAAGAAGTAAGGGCAATGTGGATGGCTAGGAAAACTGGTCAGAGCTATCACGTCCATTTGACCTTGGTGTTTACAAAACATTACCTTGGTCTCTCTATCTCTCTCTCTGCTTATGTCTGTTGGTTCTTAGTTTTAATTCTCATGATTTTAATATTGATATTTCTGTTATGTCTGTCATCTCTGTCAATATTGTAACTGTATGCCTTTGGTTCAGGTCCTGGGTACAAACATGCTGAAATGGTTGTGCCCACATCTGTGAGCCATCTAAAAGATGGCCTCGCCTTCCTATTTCACGTGACAATTCATAAGATTTTTGGAGTTTCATCATTTTATTCTCTTCTCAATGTGAAATTAAAGAAGCTTGGAGCTGACCGGAAGTGATGTAGGTTTATTTTGGGATAACTTGAGCAAGATTTGAGGTTCAATTAGGTATGTCAGAAAGTTCACATCGACATGACACGCTGATGGTAAGTTGATTGTTGTTCTCTCTTAGCAAGCTGGAGTACCACGCCATGAAGTTCTTGCAACACATGATTGGAAATTGTTGGTTATATATGTAACACACACACACACGATGACTTCACATTGATGTCATTACATATTATATCCTGTCGCGATGAGACTGTTTATAGTGTTGATAGATTTTCGTGTGTGCTTTCTTCATTTGTAAACTCACTGATGCATTATTTTTGGTCCATTAATTTTAATGTTTCATTGTTAAGAAATAATACTTGCGTTGAGCACTCACTTCATATTATGTTGATTTCCTGTTTAACTCTATGCCTACCCTTTTGACTCTTGTCATGTGGTGAATTCCATGATAAACTGTTTTTACAAACTTCTAGTTTTGGTGTATTTGCTTTCATTCCCATTTCATTGCTGCATGCTCCTCCACTTTATTCTTGTCCTGAGTAGGAAGAAGAAGCCTAGTCAGTTGGGTTCATAATGTAGCTTTGCTACTATGATATGGACATAAATTTTTTATAAACCAGTCTAAGACAGAGGCGCGGCGAAGGAAGAACCAGCTCCTTGATGAAATTTGCTCGGCCTCCATCGCATAGCAATTGACAGCTGGCTGCTCCACTCCACCTAGCTCCGCCTCAAGCATCTCGACACGGGAACACATCGAGAAGGCACGAAGACAAACGCTTCAGCCCACCCACCGTCGATCGCACGTTCACAAAAGACCATCCATACGAAACCCAGCAGAAGCAAACTCTTCCACCTCTACCCGCTTCCTGGCAGGCAGGATACTGCTACCAGAGGGCCCTGTCGCCCACCTTGGAACTCCAACATCCTTCTCATCTCACTCACGACATGGTGCCAACCCCACCCCTTTTGCCCTCTAGAGGCAGATCGTACCTTCGACCACCATCGACTTCAACACCACCTCTAAAAATCTGCCTGCCTGTTGCAGCCCTCATGAACAGAAGACAATTCACATCCTCACGGAAGCCCATGGCGAACCGTCCTGCACCTGAGACTGAACAGCCTCTTCCACCTTAGCCACCAACCAAACCTGCGGTGCCACTCTAATGACCCCGACAAAAACCCTTCCTCCTTTCCTCTAACTGAAGCTCATGGATCCTTCCTTCGCCGTGAAGCATAAGGCTTTGGCTTTGTTGAGAACTGCCTTTTCATAGCGCACCCACCCTATGACTTCCCCCAAACAGCTCAAACTTTTCTACATCGTCGCTGAAGATTGCGAGATCTAGGAAAATTTTGAAAAAATTGAAAAGCGAGGAGAGAGAGAACATAGTGTTTTTTTCTTCGAGGAGAGATAACCACGGATCTGGTTCGGGTCCTGTTTAGATCTGCAGGATTTTCTTGCGTTTCGGATTTGTTGGATCCTTTGCGGTGCAAGTTTTCTGGGTTGTCGGTGCTGTCACACTTGGAGTTGGGGCGCAGCGGCTATGATGGGGAAGCCTCGGATCCTCGTGAGTCTCTGATCTTATCGGTATCAAGCAGACCATGCGGCGACCCTCTATGTGATCCTCTTTCTGGGTGTGTTAGTGGCTAAGGATTTTGGTTTGACCAAATCACAAAAATGGCTCTTTGGCGTCTTTGGAAGCGGTTCAAGACAATGCTACGCATTTGGCACTCTTGAAGGACATGGAGGAGTCTTGGCGTCGGGCAAGGAAGGGAGCTCGTGAGGTGTTGTCCACTAAGGAGGAGGGCGTCTCTGAAAGATGAATTACAAGGGTTCTTATGTGGAAGAAAGGGCCCTCGGATCAGTCTAAGGGCAAGAGAGAGCACCGGAGGTTGGGCGAGACTAATGTGGGGTAGTTTGGGTCTTGTTGGGTAGTTGATAGTTGGTTGGGCAAGGCTAATGTGGGGTAGTTTGGGTTGGGAAGTTTGGGTCTTGTTGAGTTTGCTTTGGGTAAGCTTTGGCTTTCCCTCTTGTATTTTTAGGGATTTTTCTCCTTAATAAAACTCCTTATTACTTATAAAAAAAATAAATAAATAAATTATCAAGTTTCCTAGCATGTGAGATGCACATGTTTTTTTTAGAAAGCTTAACAGAGTGAATAGCTGTTAACTCCTCTCCTATTTTCACCTTCATTTGTTCATCTCCCTTCTAACATTTAAAAGGCTTCGATTTCTTGGTAAGTTTGTGGATTCTCATAGTTTTGCGGCTTCAACTCGCTGAAGCAAGACAAAAGCAGACAAGGGCGAACCTAACACAAGGCTTAGAAAGGGCTTGATTCTTCCCAAAAATTTAAAATATCTGCCTATAACCTTGTGTTTTCTTAGTCTTGTGACTTTAAAGTGTCAAAATACTCTAGGGTAGAGGGACTTTTGGCTGTCGGGTGATTGATTCCTCAATGGACAAGGGTTGGATTTCTCTATCAAAGTTTTTTTAACTACAGAAATTGTTGTGCCCTAGCCCCCGGACCAACGGCATAAAAGGAAAAATTGAATGTCTTTTCTAGATCCAGGGATATAAATTGATATATATATGTTTGCTCATGTGTGTTTGGGTGTGTAAATTGATATATATGTTTGCTCATGCATGTTTGGTTGTGTATTGTTCTGGCATAACAAAAAGATGAAACCGTTTTTCTATTTTTAAGAGTGTTTTGTGTTTTGTGTTTTGGGTTGTTTGTTAACGTTTTTTTATTTTGAGAACGAAAAATATAAGATATATAACAAAAAAAATTAAAAATATAGCCTAGTTTGGATAAGGGCTGGCCATCAATCATGAAGCAATGGGTCTACCAGGTTTTATGGAAGTCTTGAACAAAAAAAGAAATAATAGAAGTGGGAAATGATTTCATGCCAAGAATTTTGAACAAATAAACCCTCATCCCAAATTGCCGGGTGATTTGTTTGTTTCTTTATTTTGTTTTTTTAATTTTCCTGAGCAACTTGTTTGGACTTGTAAAGAGAAATCCAATGATTAAAAGGTTGAATGCGACCATTGAATAAGATCATTATTGAGGTTTCGTGATGGAAAGATCCTAAGATCATTCAGGAAGATCAACTAGAATCATGCAAGTCATGTGGACTCTTTCCCATACAATGCCATCATAATCAATCTTTTTTCTGGGCCTTAATGATGCTTTTGGTACAAAATATTTCAACTGCATATAAATTTATGTTGCCCTGTTTTTTGTGGTTTGGATTGATGTATAATATTTTCTTCATGTGCAAACTCTTTTTTTTTGGTTAATTCTATAAAAAAAAGAAAAAAATGCTAGAATTACATTCTCAACGAACAAATTTGACGAAAAGCTCAGTTCTTCTTTTAACTACTATTTTTCATGCAATCTTTTGTTCGAAATCTCTCTTCTCTTGAGCGACGGAGGAAACCCTCTCGAGAGTTTGTCTCTTTCCTCTCTGAGTGAGTGTTCCTCTTCCTGTTGTAGTTGTTTGTTGTTATAGTAGGTGTTATTTTAGGTATGCTCGCCTCTGGATTGTCCCTAAAATTTAAGTTTTCCCTACACCTTATTGATTATACTCGAGTCTTTCTTGGACGGTCTTATCCATCTTTTATGTTTTACCCTTTCTCGTATCCTTGCTGGTGCTCCAACAGTTTTGTCTTTTGTGTATGTTATTATAATTTTGATATGAGAGCAACCAAGTCCAAGTGTTATAATTTTAGAGGGCACAACTTTGACTTCTGCATTAAAATTTTCCAAGAACAGCTGAATATGATTTACGCGTGGACTGCAATATTTAGATGAGGCTGAATCAATGAGATTCGTCTGGTAAAATTTTGAATATGATTAGATTCTATCAAATGATAATAAAAATAATACCATGATTGATGTCTGGCGAATTACATAGACTCCATTTGCATATATAATAATGTTTTTTAGTATTTATTGTTAGCTTTCTTCCCTTATAAAATCATATTATATAGTTTTTGCAAATGTTTTTGCTTTGCAAAAACTATATAATATATGGTCCAGTTACGCACTACTCCTGCAAAAAGTTAAAAAAAAACACTTGGTGGACTACAATATAAGTGTGTTATCTATCTCTTTGGACTCCCTAAGAGCTTTTAAGTAGCATTCAACTGAAACCAACTTGAGTAACGTGTTACATGTTCATCCACAAAGCTGGGATAGTGCTGATGACGTGTGCTAATGCTTATTATCATTACCTTAAAGATTTGAGATTGACTTAAGAGAGTCCCTTGGGTCCGGTCCATTTGCAAAAGAGGCATTTTACAGCCTCCAATCCTATTTTGACACATCACAATCTTAAGAAAATTGCAAAATCTTAAAGTGAAAAAACAGCAAATCAAATGGAGAATCCAGACTAGACCCGGAAGCAACGCCTGCTGCCAAGACCAGACTGCAAGACCAAACCAGACGCAAGGTGCAACGCCGATCTCTAACCCATGAGATCCCAGCGACGGCCCACACACACGCCGGAGACCCAAGGCCAAGCTCAAACACGCACCTAGATCAAATTGTGAACAAGCCTAGCACAACCGCCGAGCTCTAGTCACAAAGACCTCCAATCGAGCCGCTTCATGACTAGACCAGAGAATTGGCACAGGTCTTGCCTTACCGTGACCCACCGCAACCCGACTCAAAACACGCTGTGACCCACCGAAATCCACTTCAAACCTTGATTCTAATGCCCCAAACCTCGATTCTAATGCTCCAAATCCGTTTCTAATGCCTTAAAACTCGTTTCTAATGCCTCGAAAAAAAATTTTGGATTCAAATCTAAAACCTAGAAGTAGAAAGTTAACCCATTAGATATTTTATCATCCTAATCGAAACCGTAGAGAGAGATGACCCTGAAACCCACCTAACGAAACCCACGGCGTGGGTCTCGCGGAACCCACGGTTCTGCTAATCACGAAGAAGGGTCGCACCCCTCACGCCTTCATCGAATCACCATTGCTTTCTTTTCTTTTTTCTTTTCTTCCTCACATAAATCAGTGCATTAGGATTTATGTTATTATAATGCATTTTTAGTTTTCTTAGGTGATTAGATATTGGGTGTAAAAGTATTGTTTTGGACATGACTGATTCAAGGTTTCTCTTGATTTAAACCTTAGATGTTAATAGACACATGAAAGTAATGCTATAAATTATACCTAACGTTAATTTATTTTTGACCAACAAAAAAATAAAATCTAAGAATAGATTGGCACTACCAAATCACTAAGGTAGGATAAGATATAATTTCTAACATTAAATTCAAACTTGATATTTCTATGAGAAAACCTTGAATCAGGTCATGTCTGCAAAACAATACTTTTACAACACCCAATATCTAACTGACACCTAAGAAAAACTAAAAAAATGCACTATAATAACATAAATCCTAATGCACTGGATTTATGTGAGGAAGAAAAAAAAAAAAAAAAAAAAAGCAACGATGATTCGGTGAAGGCCAAAGGGGTGTGCAGACCCCTTCGTGAACTTGGCCAGACCAATGGCGTGGGTCTAGCGAGACCCATGCTGTGGGTTTCGCCATGGGTGGGTTTTGCCGTGGGTCATCTCTCTCCAGCGCCGGTTTCCGACAGTTAGGGTGATAAAATCTCTAATGGGTTAACTTTCTACTTCTAGGTTTTAGATTTGAATCCAAAAAAAAATTTTGAGGCATTAGAAACGAGTTTTGAGGCATTAGAAACGGATTTTAGGCATTAGAATCGAGGTTTGGGGCATTAGAATCGAGGTTTGAAGTGGATTTCGGTGGGTCACGGCGTGTTTTGAGTCGGGTTGCAGTGGTCATGGCGGCAAGAAGACCCAGCCATGCCTGGTCTTCCTGGCTGCTCTGGAGGTGATAGATCGGAGGTGCAGTGACTAGAGCTCCGGCGGTTGTGTTGGGCTTGCTCCGACAGTTTGATCTAGGTGCGTGTTTGGTGTGAGCCTTGGCCTTTGGGTCTTCGGCAGGTGTGTGTGGGCCGTGCGTTGGGATCTCCGGTAGGTTAGAGATCGGCGTTGCACCTTGGCGGTCTGGTTTGGTCTTAGAGGTGTAGGTCTGGGTCTTCGGCAGCAGTGGGTAGCACGGTTGCTTTCGGGGGTCTAGACACCTGGATCTCTCCATTTGATTTGCTTTTTTTTTTTTTTTTTTTCACTTTAAGATTTTGCAATTTTCTTAAGATTGTGATGTGTCAAAATAGGATTGGAGGCTGTAAAATGCCTCTTTTGCAGACCCAAGGAGCTCTTTATTTCTATTATGATTTTACATTAAATCACTATTTATCTTTAAAAATTAAGCTAATAAGAAATTGTAGACTTAATCATTTAAATGAATGTTTTAACACCTTTGGTATTAGCTTTGTGGGTGCATTTCAGACACCAAACCAGCTAAATTCATATAATAATGTGTTTTTCTTCTTCTTCTTCTTTTTGTTTAAAGGGTAAGAGTAGGGTGATCAATTGTGACTATTTCACCTAAGGCCTTGAGCGTGATTAGTAACACTTGCAAAAGGGGTTTAAACGGTGGAAACTATATATGCTCTCTGAAGACCACCTAAATAATAACTTGATCTAATTTCACTAAAATATCAGTAATTACTAAGGCAACTAATATTATAACTAAATAAATTTATCACTTCTTTAATGATAGTGTTTTCCACATTTTTTCTTTTCTATCATTAACCCAACCTTCCAAACAAAAAGTTGGGTATGATTAAGATTCCAAAAATTGCCATGAAAAGACGGAGCCATTATTAAAATATTTTTGACATAAAGTTTTCTGTAAATTTTTTGGGATTGAAGGGTGAACCCCAATCGTCCATTTCAAGAGTAAAAACAAATCCAAACAGGACCACCCTTTTATTGAGCATCAATTAAAACATTTTATTTGTATGACTCAATTTTATATGAAAATTTGATATATATATATATATATATATATATATATATATATATATATAAACCCTACAAAATTAGCCTACAAAATTTTCTTTTGAATTGAGTTGAAAAATTATATATTATCATTAGAGCTAGGGGTGGAACTAACATTTAGAGTTTGAGAGCAAAACTAAAAAAATAAAAAAAAATTAAAGGTATTTTTAAATATATATATATATATATATATATATATATAAAGGGTTTGCAAGGGTTCTCTGAGTTCTCTCTGGCGTTTTTCAAATCTTACGTAAAATATGATTTAAGAAAAAATAAAATTGTAGTAGCTTTTTTTGTCAACAAATTAATTTTTATAAGTTAATAGTTATGTTTTAATGCTTTAAAAGTTGTTTTGGATTGTGCTAATGCCTCACTTTGGACAACCTTAGAAGGAGGGGATGGTGGTGGTGAATAGATGTTTGACCATCTCTTTCTTCATAAGGACTCTTTAGAACTCCACAATATTGTTTGGAAAATGGTTCCTTGTGTATTATGTGGTGCATTTGGAGGATAGGTGCTTTGAGGACAAATCAAGACAAGGAACTTATCCATTTGTTTTATTTTACACTTTTCACTTGGACTACTGGTTGGCCCTCGAGTGATTAGCTATTCTGATTTTCTTTCTTTCTTTTCCCCTCCCCCCTAACCCTTTGTATACCCCCAGTGTACCAAGGGTTGCGCCCCTTTGCACTTTCTTAATATATTGACTTTTTCAAAAAAAATTTGATGCTAATGCTTTAAATTTGGTGCTAATGCCTAAAAAAAAGGTGGTGGAGGCAACTACAATTTTATTTTTTCTTAAATCATGTTTTATGTAAGATTGAGAAGACGCCAAGAGAACACTACAGAGAGAACCCCTAACATTTTCCATATATAAACCCTAAAAAATTAGCCTACAAAAGTTTCTTTTGAATTGAGTTGAAAAATTATATATTATCATTAGAGCTAGGGGTGGAACTAACATTTAGAGTTTGAGAGCAAAACTAAAAAATTAAAAAATTAAAGGTATTTTTTAAAAAATTTGGAGAAAACAAGCCCCCCAAGGTACCATGTAACTTCACCACATATTAGAGCACATGATTTTTATGTACATTTTTAAAAATATGTGATCAACGACCATCCCCTCTCAATTTTTATTTTATTTTATTTTTATTTGAGTGCAAAAGAGCCCATTCATGTCTAAAAACGCACTTGCATGGCACGTGATCGAGATTTCATCCATTAGCAGTTCGTGAATGCAACATGTAAATGAATAATCATTAAAAGAGATTAAGAGTATGCTCAAGATTGCTTTTGAGAAATAGAGTTTTTAAGTTAAAAAAACGTTAAAACTTTTGTCAAATGTGCATTTTAGCTAATTTTAAGTTTTTTGGACTCTTAAAAGCGTTTTTAATTTTTTTACCAAATTAGTACTTTTTTTCGTTAAACAAACTTTGAGTGTTTAAAGCACTTTTACACATCTTAAACCAAACAGGCCCTAAAGGTAATTAACCCGAACCTAAGCAGTTTGGTGGTAACATACCCTTTCTCTTATCCTCGCTGGTGTTAGCTCCAACAGTTTTGTGTACGTTATTATAATTTTGATATAAGAGCAACCAAGTCCAAGTGTTATAATTTTAGAGGGCACAACTTTGACTTCTGCATTAAAATTTTCCAAGAACAGCTGAATATGATTTACTCGTGGACTGCAATATTTAGATGAGGCTGAATCAATGAGATTCGTCTGGTAAAATTTTGAATATGATTAGATTCTATCAAATAATAATAATATTACCATGATTGATGTCTGGCGAATTACATAGACTCCATTTGCATATATAATAATGTTTTTTAGTATTTATTGTTAGCTTTTTTCCCTTATAAAATCATATTATATGTTTTTGCTTTGCAAAAACTATATAATATATGGCCCAGTTACGCACTACTCCTGCAAAAAGTTAAAAAAAAAAAAACACTTGGTGGACTACAATATAAGTGTGTTATCTATCTCTTTGGACTCCCTAAGAGCTTTTAAGTAGCATTCAACTGAAAACAACTTGAGGAACGTGTTACATGTTCATCCACAAAGCTGGGATAGTGCTGATGACGTGTGCTAATGCTTATTATCATTACCTTAAAGATTTGAGATTGATTTTGATTTTTTTTTTGACATGTCCACACAAGGGTAGGGAGGGGATTCGATCTTGTGACCTACGCTTCATAAGGCGTATTCAATTGAGATTCTTGAGACATGATTTGAGATTGATTTAAACCTTAGATGTTAATCGACACATGAAAGTAATGCTATAAATTATACCTTAAGGTTAATTTGTCTTTGACCAACAAAAATAAAATTTAAGAATAGATCGGCACTATCAAATCGATGAGGTAGGATAACAGTATAATTTCTAACATTAAATTCAAACTTGAGATTTCTATTTTGATTTTACATTAAATCACTATTTATCTTTAAAACTTAAGCTAATAAGAAATTGTAGACTTAATCATTTAAATGAATGTTTTAACACCTTTCGCATTAGCTTTGTGGGTGCATTTCATACACCAAACCAGCTAAATTCATATAATAATTTTTTCTTTTCTTTTTTAAAGGGTAAGAATGGGGCGATCAATTGTAATTATTTTACTTAAAGCCCTAAGTGTGACTAGTAGTACCTACAAGAGGGGTCTAGATGATGGAAACCATATGTGAAAAATAACTGAGTAATAACCTAATCCAACTTCACTAAAAGATCAATGATTACCAAGGTAGCCAATATTATAACTAAATAAATTTATCCTTTCTTTAATTATAGTGTTTTCAACATTTTTTTCTTTTCTATCATTAACCCAACCTTCCAAACTAAAAGTTGAGTATGATTAAGATTCCACAAATTGTTATGAAAAGATGGTACCATTATTAAAATATTTTTGACATAAAATTTTTCGTAAATGTTTTGCTTTATTTAATAATTGGATTGATGGGTGAACCCCAATCGTTCATTTCCTTCAAATGAGATCAAAACACCATTTTGTCTCAGTCATCATCTATTTTTTAAAAATCGATTTTAATGCCTCAAAACTAAAACCTAGAGGGGAAGGTTAACCCTATTTGGAATTTTATCATCCTAAAAAAAAAAAAAAAATCAAACCCACCGGAAGGAAAAAAAAAAACCCAAAAACCATGGGTCTAGCTGTCGTCGAAGATCCTTCCGGCACCCA
The DNA here is from genome assembly GCA_013348765.1 of Carpinus viminea. Lineage (NCBI taxonomy): Eukaryota > Viridiplantae > Streptophyta > Magnoliopsida > Fagales > Betulaceae > Carpinus > Carpinus viminea. The sequence continues at coordinate 42,998,408 of CP054667.1, read as the reverse complement.
AAACCGATGGAGAAGAAATGGGACTTGAACCTAAAAGCAAACCCTTTGGAAAAGACTTGGGTCTTGGTAGACCTAAGGTGGGTCGTCGCGAGGTGGCCGGCTTGGATGGTGGGTTTCTTCCTTCTTCTTTTCTCTTCTTTCCCTTTTCTTTCTTGTTTGCATCACTCTCTTTTCTCTTCTGCAGTGGGTCTCGTCTTGAGGATGTATAATTTTTTTGCATTTTTCTCTTTATGTGAGATGTATACATGTGAATGGTGGGCAAAAATCACCTTTTGCCACATCCGAATTGAAGTTATTCCCCTTTTATTGATGTGTCAAAAAAGAGCATTATTACTAAGTAACATAAGGATAAAATAGATATAAATTATAGTAGATTTATATTTAAAATGAATTAGATTTCATTTAGATTAGTTTATTATCAGTATTTTTATATTAAAGATATCTATTTGTATTTCAATTATCTAGTTAGCTTTCTAAGTTTATCTTCAGTATAAGAGTTTTACTCCAAGTCTAAGTCATTGTAATGTTCCTATTTAAATGATGGTATTTTAATAAAAAGGGATCAGAAAATTAATCCCAAACCTTAAGTTTGAAAAGGATTTTTAGTTTTTCTCAAAATTTAAAAAGCCTAAGTTCCCTTAAAATCTAAAGTCTAAGTTCCCTTAGAACCTAAAATCTGTAACCGTTATGTATTCACGTAACAAGCATCAATTAAAACATTTTATTTATATGACTCAATTTTAAATGAAAATTTGATATATATATATATATAAACCCTAAAAAATTAGTGTACAAAATTTTCTTTTGAATTGAGTTAGAAAAATTATATATTATCATTAGAGCTAGGGGCGGAACTAACATTTAGAGTTTGAGAGCAAAACTAAAAAATTAAAAATTAAATACATTTTTAAAAATTTTGGAGAAAACAAGCTCCCCAAGGTACCATTTAATTTGGCCACTGATTAGAGCATATGATTTTTACGTGCATTTTTTTTTTTTAAGTATGTGATCAATGACCATACCCTCTCAGTTTTTATTTTTTATTTTTTATTTTTTATTTTTTTTGTATTTGTATTTCTTTATTTGAGTGCAAAAGAGCCCGTTCATGTCTAAAAACGCACTTGCATGGCACGTGATTGAGATTTCATCCATTAGCCGTTCGTGAAGGCAACATGTAAATGAATAATTATTGAAAGAGATTAAGAGCATATTTGAGATTGCCTTTGAAAAATAAAACTTTTTAATCAAAAAACATTAAAGCTTTTGTCAAAAGTGCATTTTAGTTATTTTTAAGTTTTTTGGACTTTTAAAAGCATTTTTAATTTTTTTTTTTAACCAAATTAATACTTTTTTTTGTTCGTCAAACAATTTTTTGGATATTTAAAACACTTTTATACCTTTTAAACCAAACAGGCCTAAAAGTAATTAACCCGAACCTAAGCAGTTTGGCGGGGGAGTTGAATGCATATTACCCGGAATATTGACCAGATTCGTCCGAATGAGTACTGAGTGCAGCCATTGCTCTAAACATTAAAAATGCATGCACATGCAAAAGCAGAAGCCAAATCATAATTCCAGCCAAATGATTGACCAAATTCAATTAATCTCAAAAGGAGCCAAACGTGGAACTAATCATATGATTAGACCCTCCAGCGTCCAGACATATTCTTTCATTTTCGTACGTCACTAACTTATACCATCTTCATAAGAATAGTAACTAGATTGGTTACACTATTTACTAATCAAACTACAAATTTTATTTATAATTACTATTTTGTTATTTCGCCTTTTTTTAAAAAAAACTTTTTCTCCTCTTTTTTTTGGCACAAAATAATATTTTTAAAAAATAAAGAATAAAATATAAAATTTGTTGGAGTGTATGAAAAAATGAGTAGTTAAATTAAAAATTTATACTTTTTCAGTATCTATTTTGTCTAATAATTCTAGAGGAGATGCTCTTACAAGTTGTAAGCATATTATTACTGTTAGTGATTTTTTTAAAAATTTTTGAAAGAACAGAAGAAAACATCAAACATCCTCCTCTCTAAATCTTTTTCTAACTCATTTAATTTATTTTTTTCATAGCCAAAAACTCACTCACCGGCCACTGCCACCTCTCTCTGTGTTGGGCTTCAAAATGAGAGTTATATCGGTCGTTTTTATTAATTTTGTGTTAAATTCATATCGAATTTGTTTATCATGTTAAAAATTATCTGCCATTATTAACCATCTGTTCAATAAAAATAATAATTAAAAAGAAGAAAAAGAAGAAGAAGAAGAAGAAGACGAGTAAAGGAGCAGGTGGCTGCTTGAGGTGAGGGCTACTCAAAAAATAATTGTAGCAAAATGGACAAAGTCACAGAACCCTATCGGCCATCACCAATATATATAATATTAAATATATATAAATATTGGGTATATCGTCTTCATGCTCACTTATGTGGGACTAGATGGGGCTAGAACTTGCAATGGGAGAGCTAGAGGCCCCAATTGACAAGAGTCGTGATGGATCAATTCGGGATAAACACGCGCGTGTACGTCTTTTATTAATTTCACAACTAATATTGCTTTGATTGATATTTGATAGCGACACAACACCTTATCATGGATATGGTTTATACGTTGCTATATTATTATTATTATTTAAAAAAAAGGTGTGACAACATTGATATTATTTATAGTATTAAATATATCAACTTTATATTTTAATGATAAACCAATTCACATCTTGGTGTGTAAGACAACCGGATTGAGAGTGAGATCTAGTGTCGATGATAACAGAGTAGTTTTGAATATTTTATGTTTTGATTTGTTTATTAATTATTTTATTTTAAAAAGAGAAACAAATGAAACAAGAAAAAGAAATCGTGTTATCGAACAAAATATCATCAAACTCCAATAAAACCTATAACAACAATCTATGGGTGTACATGTGGATGCGATTTTTTACAATATCCATAATCGAAACTGCAAAATACAAATATCCATTTTAGATATCCACATCCACATCAGCTTCATATTTTTATCAACCACATCAGCGACAATGCGTTACTGCGGTTATTATCTGCTATCTGCATATTAGGTAATGGGCCATTTTAATTTTTTTGGCCTTTTGGGTCTCTATTATGGCATATTCTAAATCATTTCAAAAATAATTTGAGCCAATTTTTAGTGATTTGGGCTTGTTTTGATTTTTTTTTGTTTTGAAAATATATTGATTTCACATTACTTTTGAAAACAATGTAAACATATATCTCTAACTAATCCAAAACTATGTCATTGACTAATTGTGATGAAATTATTGAATATAGTATACATATGTACAAACCTAATCCACACAAGAGTTTAGCTGTTAAAGATGAGGATTAAGCTTCTTGATGTATGTTTATCTCTTGTAATACGTACGTGATTATCCTGCATTCTAAAAAATAAAATTGAAAAATTATCATGTTATAGGTACGTAAGACAAATACATTAATTTCCAAATCACATTATAAACTCTTAGAGATCGAGAGAGAGAGAGAGAGACAGCTGGGACAGGTGGTGGGGGTATGGTTTTTTGGGTGGATGTCTTCTTGTTGATTACATGATTCATGTTTCCTTATTTATTTATTTTGGCTATTTGTCAATGAATGTGCGTCAATATTTAAATTGGTAATTAATTGGAATATTGGTTTGAATAATGGTATGATCACATGATGCAACTTGGTAGCCAACATGTGGTATTCAAATGGGAAATGATGGTGAAGGAGATATTAATTCAAGATATTCCAATCTGATTCCACAAGAGATCCAAGAATCAATATATCAAATTATCGATCAATGCCTACGTATGTACGTACTGTCAACATTAATCAAAGACCATATTGTATAATAACATCACATTCCTATCCTCAACTACGAATTTGTCTCAAAACACAACTTTAAATAACACAAAAAAATTGATTGAGAGAGAGTATATATATATATCATGTTGGCAGTTTGCATATATCACTTGGCATCTATCCCGTCAATTTTCTCTCCCACAGTACTACTACTTGAGTTTGCAAGAAAGTTGTAGTAGAAATTGTATTACCCTAAATTTTGTTTTAGATAACCGGGGTATTCTGGGCTTCATCCTAGCTAGATTTTCAGAATACCGTATAAAGCTCAAATTTTCGCCTGTGAATTATTTGTTTGCATTGATCGAGGAGGGCTGAACCTTAAATATTATGATGTTTTATATATAAAAAGACACCTAAACTAAGTGACTTACCACTTAAGCCAACCCCTATTACCACAAACATTTCCGAAAAAAACTTGTGACCGACAATATCGAGTTGACTTAAAAATGAAGTTATATGTATATATGAAACAACACTGGTCTGCCCCCATTGCCGGACAGTGACGAATGGCATATGTTAAGTCAATTATCCTATTATGTTAGATTGGAAGTTTTCATAGTGAAAAATGAAAATATGGATCCAACCTTATCTTTTTTCAGATCGAAGGGGGACAGCATCTTATCCATCCTTCATCCTAGAATGCCTAAACCTTAGGGCAACCCATGTGCATGAACTTGTCATCAAATGGAGAATTAATCTGTTTATAACGTACAATAGCAATCAATGCTGTATATATATATATATTTAGGAATAAAAGCAATCAAATCAGAAAAAAATGTGGAGAATAGGGGACGAATTCAAGATCTCCAACACAGTGATGAAGCAGACAATAATTGAGGGAGGCAGATGTTGTCCATAAAATAAAGCAACCTAAAACGTGATTACCATGTTGTAATAAATATATGAACATGGATCGGGACATTCATCTTATCATCTTTTATTAATCATTTTGAGTAGATAAGTGTCACTAGCTAGCTACTTCGAGAAGTGTCAATTGTCAATGGCTCCTATCTCCATAGGAGACGGGTTCATCCTAAACTTTAGGACTTGTGTTGCTCAAAAGATCTGGTATATATTTAGATAAAATTCTTAAAATTTTTTACAATTTTCTTTTAAAAAACGATTAGTGGTTATTAGAGTTGCTAACCGCTTAGTAGTTAACTGACTAGGTGGTTAATGGAGGCGGGTATTGAATTTTACAAAACATCTAGGTGGATATAGTTAGCGATTTTAGCCAATAACGACTAATCGTAACTGCCTTTTTACCCATACTTTTTTTTAATCCTTTTTATTTATTTCAATTTATAAGACATATATATTGTGGATGGGACAGAAATTTCCTCCAAACTGGTTTGGACGAAATTTTGTCCAACTCACATAAAATGGTGCTAAGTGTCTAAGCATTTAATATGCACATTAAATATTAAAGGTCATTAATAGCAGTTTACTAACTAAGGTTAACCTTTTTTTTTTTAAATAAAAAATTCAAAATGTTAGATAACTCTCTCTCTCTTTTTTTTTTTTTTTTGGGATAAAGATAACTCTCTATTAATATAACTGAATAGATATTAAAATTAATCAAAATATTATCCAAAACAAGAAGACTCAATTGTTAAAATATCAAGAACAATACCTTAATATGATAGCAGTTTTCATGTATTTAGCAAAAAATCATGATCACATATGCATTCTTCTCCTTCTTTAATGTAACTTGACAAACAGAGAATAGAGAAAAATGTATATTTTTTATATGACTCATCAATTTCACCTTGTTTAAGGTTACTAAAATTTTCTAGTTTAGATGTGATTTTTTTTTTCTAAGCCAATGTTAGTTCTAACCTTTTTTTTTTTTTTAATCAAATCTAACATTAGGTCTTTCCTTTTTAAGGTTAGTTTTAACCTTGATAAAAAAACAAAAAGTTAGTCTAACATTTAATCAAAAGAAAAAAAAAAAAAAAAAGTTAACCTTAGAAAATTGTAATTAATAACCTTTAATATTTAATATTCATATTAAATATTTAAACACTTGATAGTATTTTATATAAATTAGACAAAATTTTATCTAAACCAATTTAAAGAAAATTTATGTCCTTGTGGACGTGCATCATTATCGGCTGTGAGCCCAATTTCTTTTTCAAATTTTAGTTGAAGTATAATCCTAACAGCTGTCAATTGGGTGACTACTCTTTTTACCATGTAATCATCAAGAGGGAAATGGAATGATTGGTCCGTCACTACTCTTTTTGCCATGCAATTAAAAATCCAGAAGGGATCCCCACCATATACAACTGTCTCTGCCTCCGTCAGAAATCAAATCAAACAAAAACCGATTAAATCCAACGGCTGAGACGTAGGTTGAATCCAAGCCTGTTTTGATTGCGCCCACAGCCTAACAATTTAACCCGCACATCCGCATATTTTTTCACGGTACGGAGTTCCAGTCATCGTCAACCTTCACGTACAGAGGTAACAGAGCGAGAGAGAGGTGTATAAATAGCAGAGCGGAGCAGAGAAGAGCGAGGAGTGTGAGAAGAGTGAGAGAATACACTGTACGAATAATCTTCCCTCTGTTTCTTTCTGGTTTTGAAAGCAGAGAGCTTTTTCTTCTTCAGGAGTTTCTTTGGATCTTGAATGAGAAGAAGACAACCCAGAAGAGTTTTTTGGTATGAAACTTCCAAAGCTCCCACAGTTGCGTGTGTGAGAAAAGAGTCGGACTTTGTTATTTCGTTCTGTTTGGGTGCGGAGAAACTGACAATTAGACGAGAGGATTTCATTTCATTCGATTTTCTTTGACTCATTTCATTATCTATTTACTGTAAGCAATCGCGTGTCTTGTGGGCTTGGACAACGTGAAATCGGTCGAAGCCTGAAACTCTAGTATGTTTTTTTCCCGTACTTTCTCGGCAGCCAGCCAGAGCTTAACGCGAAGCTCCAACTTCAGCTTCAAAATTTGTGGAATATATATTTTCCTATTTAGTTTCTGCCCATATCTTCCAGCGCCGGATTTCGCGTAACTTGTAGATATTCGACGTTCGTTTTAGGTAATTCCGTTCAAATACACTGCCCATTAAATCAAAAAAGCGAATTGCAATACATGCAATATGGATTCGAAGCCTAGCCTAAGACTCCAACACCTTTTGAATTCTTTCCTTATATTATTCAACTGGGCTAAGCTCCAATTTAGAAACCCAAAAAGCTTATATATATATATTGTTGGGTTCTTGAAATTGATCTGGCCTCAAAGATTATTGAAGTTTGCGACTTTTGCAGCGGGGGTAATTGAAAGAGTAAAGAGAGAAAGATGAACAACTCGGTCTCGGATCACAGCTTATACATTGATAGTGATGAAGAAGAGGACGTCGAGAAGGAATTCGACAAAAGCGAAGGCAACAACAACGATGGAAACGTTTCGGACGACTCCGATTCTTCGGCCGATAACCCGCAGCAGAACAAACCCGGTTCTTACAACACCTCTTGGCCTCAAAGTTACAGGTTTTCTCTCTAATCCCTCTCTCTTCCTCTGTTTTGTGTTCTGTTCCCACTCTGTTTAGCTTCATTGATTTCTTTCCTGTTTAATCATTTATCTTTGGTTTATTTGAGTAAATATATGGGGTCTTATGTGTCTTCGATTAGCTTTGGCAGTAGGATCTTTTTACCGTTGAAATATGTTTTTGATTAGAGAAATTACTGAGCTTACAGAAAGAACATTATTTTGGAAATTTCTCCAACTTGGAAATTACTGAGCTTCGATTAGCTTTGCTGTTTTCTCTCACCTGGGCCCTCTGCATGGGCAGGGAGTCCCTCTCTGCTCCTCTGTACAGAGTGAAAGAGTGATTTTTCCAGGCTTGGATATAAGATTATGATGTCTTTTGTTTAGTTTTTTCTTGATGGAGAAATTCCTGGACTGTCTTCTTGTGGGAGATTACTATCAAGCCTATCATAACTCCATAAAGGGTATGAAGGAACATGGGGTGGCTTTAATCAGTTTTTCCAGAAAAGGAAAGGGAGTGCTGTAGAAGTACTCTGACGGCTCACTGGTCTCCCTGTTCTGCGATTGTGTGCCAAATAGGCAAAATTTGAGTAGTTTGATAATTGAATGGTTGGATTACTCTCAAGCATAACATCAATCAGTATGCTTCTACATGACCTTGGCTTATATATCTTTTCTGATTGTTGGATAATGTTGTGATTGATTTTGGCCACATATCTCTTACATGGGACCTACAAATGGTACATTAAGATTGATTAGTCTATTTACAAACTTGAGTTTTGGTGATCATCCAATTTTCTGAGTTCAATCTAGTCAAGCTTCATAAATTTCTATGTTATGTTGATATTTCATCAGATTTTCCTGCCTTCTTCAAAAGTAATTGCAGATTGCTAGCTTGTGCATGATGGGGGAGGTAGCTGATGTAGAATTGAAAATTGGTACAGGATTCTTATAATCCACATGAATGTAACAAACTAAATGAAATACTTAAAAGTGATGGAAGCCCACATTGATTTATTTTGTTGTTCTTTTTATGCATTGCATGCATACTAATTTATACTTGATCAATGTTTCAGGCAGTCTATTGATTTATATAGTAGTGTACCATCTCCAAGCATTGGGTTTCTGGGCACTCCTACATTGTCAAGATTCAGCAGTTCATTCCTTTCCTCATCGCTAACAAGAAGACACACTCCAGAAACATTACCATCTGTGACAAAACCGCTGTTAGATGAGCAACAGCAGCAACAGAGGCGTAGTTCGCATTCTCTGCTTCCTCCCATTCCAAGAAGACCTTCTATCAGGAAGGGTGAGAAAGCATCAAAGGTTTCACATGAACTCCCACTTTCTCACCAATGCTCATATGGACAATCTTTGCTAAATGGTGAGTTGACTGCATTTACATCGAGTTTTAAATTGAGCCATGAAACTATAATCAGAGTGCCTTCAAATGTAAATTGAGACATCAACCGTGTTTTACATGCAAATCTATCATTATGTAGCACCATACTGAAATGTCAGTTGTTAGATTTTCAACTTGCCCACCACCTACTAAATGATAAGATTAACATCACTTTAACGGAACTAGTTGCACTACGTCTCTATACTGAAGAAACAAAATACATTATGCCAAAGCGAAGCAATAGGCAGAGCCTAAGCCAATAAAGTGCAGCCACCTGTGACCGGTTTGAGTTGGTAAATTATCAATATCAGTTATCCAATCTGTTCGTGTTGCCACTTGCTGTCTTAAGATTGCTACAACCATAGAGCATTGATCCTATGTCATGGTTTCATCCTCAGGGACCACATATGCCAATCATGTAGTAATCTGCCTTCATTGCCTCAAATGGCTCAAAATAGAGTTCAAGCTGTCTATCAGTACATCTTTTTATCGCCAGTATATCACTTAGAAACAGAAAATGTGACTTCCTTCTAACACTTATGAGATGAGATGTATATAGACGCGTCTTATTTCAGCTAATGTGGCCTACATGCTGCTACATGTTATTTTGAAGAATAAAATAATACTTGGATGTGCAGTATCCATAAAAAACCAAAACCTGCCTACAAACATGACAGACATTACTTGTCTATATATATATTTCTTTTGTATTCTGATTTGCCTATTTGCCTTTGTCTGTAGCTAATTATTATTACTTATCCACTTTCCAACAAACATGACTATTTTTCAAATGAACTGATGTGTCAGTTCAATCCCTTTTGCACATGGTGCACATGAAAAGATAAACTAACTAACAAAGACTATATGCCTGTAAACTTACACGATCATTAGCTGTAAACCTTTATTTAAAACGTCTTTTCTTTCATGTATATATTTATATATATATATATATATCTATGAGTTTACTAAATAAAGGACCATTGACGATAATAAATATTTGTAACTTGTTAGTAATAAAAACAGTGTATTCATATACATTTCAAAGTTTTACCCAAGCTTTATAAAAATTTCCGATCAATTCCCGTTATGCAGGTATAAATGTTCTATGTGAGTTGGAATCCTTTCAACTCCTTATGCTGTCAAAGAAGGAGGATGGGTTGGGCTCTCTATTTTGTTTATATTTGCAGTGCTTTCTTATAGGGAATCCTCCTGCGCTACTGCTTGGATAGTGAACCTGGGCTTGAGACATATCCAGACATTGGCCAAGCTGCGGTAATGGCCGCATTGCCATCTCGGTACGTCTAGTTGATTATCTTTCTTTTTCCTCTTTTCTAAAGTTAATTCTCCTAGTGAAATAACAAAAGTATAAATAAAGTTGCAAAGGTTTTGATGAAATAACTAGATACTCATAATATTTCAAAGGCTTTTATTTTCATATTATCAAAACTTGCTGTCATTTTAATATTCCCTCTACAAGTGGTCTATAGCTTGATATCTTGTCTTCTATTCATGGAAGTTTCACTAATTTTATTTTTGTGGTTATAGCAGATTATAAATAATAAATGATTTAAAGCACTTTGTACAAACTTGACTGGCCACTAACACTATCCTTCATGCAATTTCTTTTTGGTGGGTGCAGGTAATATTATATGCGGAACTATATGTAAGTATTGCTGGCTTGATTGATTGGTTTTTTTTGGTTGTGTAATTGTTCCGTATTTGGATCCCTTGTTATTAGTGAACAGCCTAAGAAAAGGAGATTGCGAAGCTCACTTGCCCGAACAGGTGGACCCTGTATCCTCACTCTGAGCAAGCGAGTCTCGTAGACTCCTCTATGTGAAATTCGGGAAACTTAATAACAGTATCCCCTTCCAATGGTTCCACCCATAATTGTTTAGAAAGAACGGAAACGGAAACAGTAAACTATATTACAGAGGGAACAACTATATATTCATGAGCCTGACATCCAAATATTTTTGGTTGAGACCCACTGTATCCTGGGTCCACATTTTAGAACCTATTGACTGAGCCCTTGTGTTTCTGACCAGTCCATGAATGAAATGTGCAAAGACAAAACAGCATTTGGCTTCTTTCTTGTGATACCTGATCACCACAGCTCCCATTTGTCTACATGCTGCACATTTTTGATGGCTGCTAATATTCTAGATCTCATTTGATTTTACATCCGACACAGACTATCTTATAGTACTCTTCACTAAGGTAGCTAAACAACAGCTAATGGAACTTAACTTTTGGTGGATATCAGTGTCACTGCTGTTGCTACAGTGTTTGTATAAGAAATTAGCTTAATTTGATCATTTTTGTGCTAAGTTCATGTGATACTAATTTTTGGATGCAAGAGAAAGGAGTAGATATCAATCCTAATTCTGCCCTCATGCTAACATCTTGGAATTTTAGTGCAAAGTAGAGAGAGAAAGAAGATTCCAAACCATATTAGTTTGATCATAAAATACATCAAGAGCCACCATCAAAGGGATTTGCACTAAAATATTTTTCTGAAAATCCTGTTTGACCATAATTAACCCCTTCCATGTACAAAACAGCTGATTTCTTTATGTAATTACAACCCACCCTTTTCAATTGAAATAGCTATAAATAATTGCTTAACCAATAACAGATTTTTTCCATGATAGGATTTTTTACTTTTTTTGGTCTTATGCTCTTTATGCTACATTGAGTACTGAATGAATAATCTTTTGGGCTCATCTTTTGAATGTTTACACTTTGGCCAAATAATATTGCATCTAATGCTCGTATCCCAGTTACAACCGATATAACCTCATCCTACGCTGTAGAGGATGTTTCCACTTCCAGTACCAGAACTGCTTAAACTAACATAAAACATTGACGCTTTCTCAAATCAGGATTAGGTGGGAAAAACATTTAAGAATACATAAATTTTTCTTGAATCATGCGGTTAATATCCTCTTATTCTCTACTCCTGTACATCTATTTCATTGAGGCAACACATTGAAAATTTCTCCCATGCAGGCTTGTTGCATTGAATATATAATTTTGGAGAGTGACAACTTGTCTTCACTATTTCCAAATGCGCACCTAAGTTTGGGTTCATTCAACATAAATTCACACATTCTGTTTGCATTGATGACAACCCTTGCTGTTCTTCCTACTGTTTGGCTTCGAGACCTCAGTGTTCTTAGTTATATATCTGGTAGGTAATTTATGCTTTTTGCAAGTCAGGTATAACTACTTTGTGTATCTTTTTCATCATTTTGTAAATCAAGTTCAATTTGTTTAGTTATTCTTGGCTTATGTGGCTATTGGTGGCATATTACTAAACTCACTGATCCATGCCATGCTTTCTGCCACAGTGCACTGTAAGTCTGTAATTGGGTGTTCAGGGAACAAAGAAAGGGGAACCATGCTTTGCATTACAATTAATGGAATGTTACAATTATCATGACTGAAGTTATCTGCACTGGGCAGGCTGGAATTGTACACTAGTTAGTTGATTTTTTTTTCTCTATAATACCAAAGGGTATGTTACGAAAATCTAAAATTGAAGTGCAGCCGACAAAGCTTGTAGTGTTAGTGGCTGCTGACAAACAGCTCAATGGTTAATTTGCATCAACACTGTTTCTTTTTTATTTATTTATTTATTTTTCTCTTTTTCCTATATAAGTCGTTGGTATACATTTTAATGCAAAAAGGTATCCAAAATTCCAAATTTATGGTTCTCTTGAAATTCTTATATAATGCTTTCTCTTCTTCCAGCTGGTGGAGTCGTTGCATCAGTCCTGGTAGTCCTATGCTTGTTTTGGGCTGGTCTGGTCGATGAAGTTGGCTTCCAAAGCAAAGAGACAACACTGAACCTTGGAACTCTTCCGGTTGCCATTGGTCTCTATGGTTACTGCTACTCAGGACACGCAGTTTTCCCGAATATCTATACTTCAATGGCAAGACCAAACCAATACCCTGCAGTCCTCTTAACATGGTAAAAACTCAAGATTCTCTACTATTCTACCCCAAGTCTCAAAGTTTTCTAATTTCATCAGCCACTGGACCAAGGAATTCATGTGCCTTACTAGCACTTTCTACATCTTGCTTTTATTTAAAAATTTTAAAAATATTTTGATCAAGTCTTGAGGGACCTACAATGTTATGAGAATATTTTAATTGAGTGAACTTCATATTAATTATCACTAAATAAATATTTCACTTGGATAATCCTAGGTGAAGCACAGACAGAGGTGCATCCTGCTACTACATTTGCCTTGCTACTATTATGTACCCTATCTTTCTCTTATAGAAAACCCTGTTATTATAGCTATCCTTAGTTTTATCCACACCTGATTCTGTTGTCTATGCAGCTTTGCTATTTGTACTTTGATGTTTGCTGGGGTTGCAGTTATGGGGTACAAAATGTTTGGAGAATCAACACTGTCACAGTTCACTCTTAACATGCCCCAGGATTTGGTTGTGACCAAGGTCGCTGTGTGGACTACGGTATGCTCATTAAATTTTCATTAACAAATATCTTAATGAGTTTGCTTTGTTTCTTTTATCATGCACACATCAGGTTTCATCACCTAGTATTTTTTGAGTGGTAATAGGTGTCTTTATTATTGTTTTAGGGTTAGATACACTTAAGACCCTAAACTATCAGTCATTTCAAAAAGCTACAAATTGATATGTGTGATACTTGGATACATTAAACTACCATTTTGTGGCAAAAGACACCCCCCCTCCCCTCCCCATTAGCATTGAACATTAGAATGGATGAAAAAAATCAAAATTTGATTCACTTATCTCCTATGAAATGTTGCGCCTTTTGCAAACACCCCTTTAATGTTTAAAGTTTCTCATTTTGGTGTATTGAACTTTCATTTCATTCCAGTTACCCCTAAACCCTAAATTTAACAAAAAATCCTAACGGAGGGGTGTGAAATTTTAGGGGACAAAGTTTTCCTCCAAACTGAATTGGAGGAATTTTCTTCAACCTATTATATAAAAGTGACATGTGTTCTTTTTTTTAATAACATATGAAATGTACATTAGTTTTTAATAAAATTTATTTCAACTTTGTCCCTATTATTAAAAGAACATGTGCATCTCACATATTCAAGGGACACATGTCACTTTTATAGAATAGGTTGAAGGAAATTCCTCCAACTCAATTTGGAGGAAAACTTTGTCCAATTTTAGGGATATAAAGACATTTTTACCATCTCATTCAACCCCAATATTTAACGGAAGGGAGGTAACTGGAACGAAATGAAAGTTCAATACAACAAAGTGAGAGGCTTTAAACATTGAAATGATATTTGCAAAAGGCGCAATATTTCAGGAGAGTTAAATGAAGTTACCCAAAAAAGAAGAAGGGAGTGGTTTTCTTGATTTTTGGTGGACGATCCACCCTCATCACGAACTACCCCCAAAGGTGTTAGGGGCCACACCCAGAGTGGTTGGGGGTAGCTTGCGAGCCACCACCATGGGCTGGGGTGGCCGATCCTCTCCACTTTTAACAGTCAATGCTAATGAAGGGGCTTATTTGCAACAAAATGACAGTTTAATATATCTTAGTGTCACACTTGTCTGTTTGTGAGGCTTTTTAAAAATAGCTTGTAGTTTAGAGGACTTAAGTGTATTTAATACTTGTTTATATTAGGGTAAACTACATGTATAATGTACCCCTCTCTACCACCATTTTTGTAATGTCTCCCAATTTACCATTAGGGTTGCAATGTTCCCTTTCCACGACCAAAAATGCCTTCCATAACATAAAAATAAATAAATAAATAAAATAAAATAAAAAAGAGAAAAAGTAAGTCATTTTGTATCTTATGGAGGGCATTTATGTCATTTTGGGTCACATAAGGGGGATATTGCAAGCCAAATGATTGATTGGGAGAGACATTGCAAAAATTAAAACATTGGAGGGGATATTGCAATAAGGATGGTAGTTAGGGAGGGGTAAATGTAGTTAACCCTTTTTATTAAGTACACATTGTTTAGTACAACGGAACGTCACTTTAGCAATGTTGTTACACAGAGCCATTTAAGTTTTTATAAAATGTTTCTGGTGCTACTGTAGACCTAGGAGAATCATTTTTAAACTTACGCAGTAGCTAATTCTAGTTCTTTCAACAGGCAAGTCACCTTGTTCTTCTTGGTTAGCGAACCTTTTAGCTTAGTATGATATAGGCCTAAATCTTTGATTGTATAAGGTTTCAGGCTACCATAATTACACATTCACCAGGTTGTTTTTGGGCTTAATTGTTTGTCCTTGCCCACTTCAAACTTTTAGTGTACAGTGTAATTTCTGCATGTTATGATTCTTGTCTTCAACATTTAACATACAAACTAGTGGCTAAAATTATTTTGTTGTTCCCTTGCAGGTAGTTAACCCTTTAACCAAATATCCTTTTTCTGATGTATGTTGCTAATGCTCAAACAGTCCAGCATGTGTATTTGTTGGTAAGTATTCTAGCATATCCTTAAAACTCTTCTTAGAAAACAGGGGTAGCCCTTTTCTCTTTGTCAACAATCTGTTTGGAACAAGAGTTTTAAGAAACTTGTAGTTTGATATTCTTTCACTGTGGTAAAAAATTTGGAGGGAAGGGAAAATATTGTAAAGATGAAAAGTCCTGCTGATTTCAAATTGAACGTGCAAATCTTTAATTCACTGATACTATATGCATCGCAAGATGTATTGAGGTCACCACCATTTTCGCTCTAAGCATAATGGACTAGTGTGTTTCTTTATTAGCATTATGCCTCTCTTTTTCAGCTGAAAAGTTCATAAAACTGTGAGTAGACATATGTCCTAAGCCTCATTTTCCTTTCCAGAAACAAACTACAGAAATGACATTAATTTCAGCTCTTTAAGATTTGTTAGATATCCATCAAAATTGAGTGACCTATTATATTTTCGTAGCATTTGAAGTTTCAATTTATCATTCCAAGGAGGGCTGTGAAAGAAGTTTCAGCTGTGAAAGAACTTTGAGAGATCACTAAGACATATAACTCAAAACAGAAAAGCACCAATCCATTTGATTGGAAATCCAGAGTTCGAAAGTGGAATTCTTTTATCTTCTTGCTTCTCTTTACGAATAACAACTTTGAGTAATGCAACATGGAGAAAACTTCGAGTAATTATCTGAAATACTTTAGCCTCTATATTACTCAAAGATAAAGAAAGAAGGGTTTCTCCTTAATTAGAACCACATATGCATTAACTATGACGCCTGTTGCGATGAGCTTGGAGGAGTTTATACCTGCAAACCACAGCAAGTCCCATATATATTGTGTCTTAATTAGAACAGCACTGGTGGTGTCTACCTTGCTTGTGGGTCTCGCCATCCCCTTCTTCGGTAAGTCTCTCTCTAAAACTTCTTTATCTATTTGTTTACATTCCAAGAGAACTGTCTTCCATCCTTTATTTGTCTGTTGGCAACTATATGGCACCACAGAAATGAAGAAACAGGTAAATAAGTAATAAGTTATTGGCCAACTAAGTTCTCAGACATCTTTTTTCAAGTGTAGATTCATTTCTGTTGGATTATATGAAACTTGCAGGTTCTACTGCTAAACATTCTGCGTAATTTCCCAGTGTTGCATTATCATTATATGTTCTTTATCTTATTTCAGGTCTGGTAATGTCATTGATTGGATCTTTGCTCACAATGCTTGTAGTAAGTTTTCTTCTGCCAATTAAATTTGTCTGCCCTTTCTAGCAGTAGTGACATTGCAGTAAATTGTGTTAATTATATTAAAACTTGTTTCTGTGGCAGACTTTGATACTTCCTTGTGCTTGTTTCCTGAGCATCTTGAGGGGGAAAATAACCCGTTTTCAGGTACATATTCTGACTATACTATATGGATCTCAAAGCGTTTCTAGGCATTACTGACATCTTGCTTATTATATTTTTCGTCTTCTTACTCCTTTTTTTTATTCTCTTTTTTGTTCTTTTCAGGCAGTGCTTTGCAGTATAATTATTACTGTAGGTGTCATTTCATCTGGCTTTGGAACATATTCGGCCCTCTCGAAAATTGTTGAGAACTTGAGCCATTGAAGTTTTTTGAGACAGTTTGATTATGTACTCTAGATTTATATGATCTTATCCATCCTCCATTTCCAATTTTGGGCTTTGCTTCCCTTTGGTGTTCCTATATTTCTCAGTGACATTTTTTGTATCGCTACTGAAAAATTGAGTATAATAATTCACCCTATGCCTTTTTGTTTTTTCACAAAAAGAATTCTTGTCATCAAGGTCCTTTTTTTTTTTCTGAGCAAATAATACCACAAAATGAAAACAAGAACAACTAAACAGGAAGAAAAGAGAAGAGGAGCCAATTGGGGGGATGGGGTTACAAGAATAGGAAGAAGATACGAAAGGAGAAATGCTTTCACTTTAACTAGTAGCAGGGGCGAAGCCAGGATGTTTGCTCGGGGGGCAAAATTTTTTTAATGAATAAAAAAATAAAATAAAATATAAAAGAACAATTTAAAAGAATTTAAATGTAAAAACAATTAAATATAAACACTTAATTTAAAAGAACGATGTAAATCTAAAAATAAAAATTTAATTACATACCTCCATTTTTATGTTGGGCCTTGAATGCTTGAAATTGGAAAATGAGAAGAAAAAATGCAAATGAAAATCGCTTATTTGACAATTCCTCTCCTTCAATCTTTAGAATTAATTGGCAAATGGTAATAGCTCTAAAAAACAAAAACGTGTAGTAGGATGTTGTGTAGTTCTAAAAGAAGGATCTGGCAAATGGCAATAGCTCTACAACATACATACCCTTAAAAAACATACAAGCCGGATCCCTAAAAGAATATTCTTGTTAGCTATTGTTAATTTGTTATTTGTTAGCTTTGCACGTTGACCGGGTACACTTTATTTATTTATTTTCACATTTCTTACTCACCTGTCCATTGTTGGAAGTCTTTTGTTTTTTTTTTCTTTTCTCTTCCACCTTACTTCATCTTCAATCTTTTCATTCCTTGAAACTCGACCTTTCATTCCTATGAAAACTTTCAACTTTTTAAAACTATTAACTTGCTGAGGGGCATAATTATGGCCGATGGGTCATACTCACGGCTGAGGGGATACTCACGGTTGAGGGGCCATAAGAAAAACTTTTACTAAGGGTAGGAGAATTTTAGGAGTTGAGAAGGGGGAGGAGGATATGATGCCCTCTCTCAAGCCCCTGGCTCTGCCCCTGATAGGTAGAAGCATTGATGTAGCAAGATGCCAAGATGATACATTGTATGTCCACTAAGAACATTCCCATCCGCTTCTTTTGCTACTTTTGGAAAGATTGTGGTGTTTAGTGAGAGTTAACAAGTTGTCTAGTTTTGCTTGAAGCATTCACAATGGTTTATAAGTTGAGCAACAATGGAAATTGAGAGAGAATTCGAGTGATTTTTTCAATAGAGATAATTTTCACCGTTTATTTTTTTACAAAGAATCTCTGATGCCAAACTCTTAATTATTAATTTAAAATAAATAATTAAAAGTTTTATCATTTTAAAATATTATAAAAATGTGTGGTATGGTCGTTGATCTCAGAAGGTGGAAAAAGAAAAGAAAACACAAAAGCAAAACAAAGAGAGAGAAAAATATCGCCGTATAAGCATTTGAAGGCAAAACAGATTCAACGTCAATGAAACGCAATTCTATTCCGGTGGCCGCCAACGACGTGAGGCTAATCAGCATTTGGGACCCGCCACTCTTTCTTAACGCTGTTTCTTTTTACTTTCCAAACAGCTTTCTCTCTAAGACTCTCTCTCTCTGTTCGACATGTCCGAGGTTCTTGTCCGGCTCCAGTCCCAAACCCTGATAGCGGGACCGCGTGACCCGTCACGTGACTTCCGGAGACCGACAGTTGGAAATCTCGTAGTTTCAGGCTCAGGCGCCAGAGCATTTTTTCTGTCCAGGAAAGCACTGGTTTTCCCGGGAAAATTGGTGTGGTCGGAGGAAGTCTTCATCGAAGCTAAGCGCTTCGTCCCAAGAGGGGTCGCTGCAAGGGCTCGATGACTCGCCCGTGTCCGTGGAGCTCCATCCTGTTTAGCGAGACCCAGTTCGATCGGGTGCTCATGCGGAGGCTCAGCAGCTCGAGGAACTGGTCATCTTCGTTTGGTATGGGGTTTTGATTTTGTGTTTGAAATTTTGGGGATTTTTTTTAATTCCATTCTGGTGGGTTTCCTGTATTGGGTTGATTGGTTGCGGAGGAAAAATGTGG
This sequence comes from Carpinus viminea, assembly GCA_013348765.1. NCBI lineage: Eukaryota > Viridiplantae > Streptophyta > Magnoliopsida > Fagales > Betulaceae > Carpinus > Carpinus viminea. The sequence goes on along the minus strand of CP054667.1, from coordinate 42,979,396 downwards.
AAAAGGAAAAGGAATGTGTCAAGTTGTGGTGTTTTCCGTTTAAAATGCTCAGTTTGATTGCTAAGATAATGTTGGGAAGGTGAAAGAAACATGAAGTTTGGATCCGTTTCAGGTTTGTTAGTCATTTTGGGGTATAAAAGGTTTGAATTTTGTTTTATTTTATTTTAACAGTTTCTAAGTAACCAAACTTTCTATTTGGATTCGAATTGAAGTCTATTTTGTTGCAATTAGCAGGTTTGCCATTTCCTTTTTAAGAATGTTTTGTACTTCTGAGCTGTTCTGGGGAAATATTAGAGTTATTTGCTATAATTGCTTCTTAAAATGAAGGGATTAATTTTGTGGAATATAAGCCAATGCCACTCAACTTGTTTTTTGTTTTTCTCGGTTTTGATTGTAAAAAATTGATATTGCATAACAACTCTCCACTTTACCCTATAAATTAAATAACTGATTTTTTAGCATCACAGTTCGTTTTTGTTCATATGTGATACGTTTTTTTTTACATCGGAATCATTTCATTGAAATGGGGTTTGTAAAGTGAGGGTATATGAACTTGTAGGATGGCAGGCTGGTGCAGAAAATGTATATATTTGAAACCCAAACTGGAAAAGTTGGCTGCAGATTACCATCCAAGGTTAGGTTAACTTTTTTTTCTGACTTCTAACACAATTAAGTTGACATGTGACAATAGGAGAACGAAAACATTAAAATGAAAAAAAGAAAAAAGAAAAAAGGAGTTATTCCTTTGTATAAATATTTGGTTTGAGTTGGAGCAGTGTATTCATAGTAGCTTCACTGCTAGCATCATTAACTATTTTGCATCAAATCCAAGTTGCATCATTACAGTTTCATTTTGCTGAACTAATACAATCCATTCATGCATTAGAATCCACAATTTGGCCCTTCTAGTGAGACTCCAAACTCTAAAAAGATGCTTTCCTTGAGGATATTCTCGGTCATCGTTTTTCTGTCCTTTGTTTGCTGGAACCATCAAAATTTTTATTCCATTTGGGTGGTTTGGTTGCATCGATTTTAATGGATAAATTTCTATTATCATGATATCAAACATGTGCTGCAAAAGTAACATTGAGAAGAGGAACAGCTGGCTAAATAACTTAATTCACAATAACTTTTCGATTGCATGATTAGGGCATGAGGCACTTTTCTATAGAGTGGCTTAGATACTCCATTAGTAAGAATTAACTTTGAGATATGATTTGTTGTAGATTACGGTTCTACCGCATTGATGTTAATACAGTTCCGCACAAGCTTGTCACTCGTGCTGGAGTCACTGTAAGTTTCTCATGATGCTCCTAAATTTTGGGTTTTCATTAGTTTGGCATGTAATTTGATTGGTGCATGGCTATATAAGCTTCAAAGGATTGCCTGACAGGGAATATCTACCTGAGTGATACATGCTTTTTTCATCATTTGGGTGATCTACATTATTCATATATTTATGGTGTCACCTAGTTTATAGTTTATAGCAGTAGATGTAGTTTTATGAGTTTATAGTGTACAGAGACAGAAAAGGAGAAGTAGTATTTTCTTTTCTTTTCTTTTTTGAAATTTTTTAGGGTAGGGAGTGTAGAGGAGGATTGTGGAAAATATGTCAAGGACCAGTGGCTTTTGAACTCTGTCAGCTCTTCCTCGCACTATCCAACTTTAGAGCAAACATGGCAAGACTTTGTTATTATCTTACTGAAGAATTGGCAACTTGGATGAAATATGAATATACCCGGCCATTCCTCTTTCTTCTTTTCTTCTTCCTTTGTGTGCATGTCTAAATGGAGGATGGAGGCACTTTTCGATTTTATCAATCCCATTGTTCTGTATTGCTTCTGCCATACATGCATGCAGACTGTTGACCTAATTATATTTCCTTTTCCATGCATGTGTTTTGGGCTCCGAAATATGTGTAGAAGATGCCTACTATACAGGTAAAAGTTCTATTGCAATCGAATTTCTTTAAGGAACTTTGTATGTTCTTTCTTTTGTCGTAATGAAGAATGATTTTGTTACAGCTATGGAAGGATAGCAAGAAACAAGCTGAGGTCATTGGTAGCCACAAAGCATATTTAGTAATCAATGAAGTCCGTCAAATGATTGAGAATGAGGATGCCATGTAAGTCATGGTAGTACAGCAGGCACATCTTTTTCTGTTTTCCCCCCTTCTTTCCCATTTGTAATCTTTATGTTTTATATAAATGTTATTTTTTTTTTCTGTCAAAATTTCTTTGGGGAAAAAATATATTGAAAATAAAATTGAGTCTTGTGTTTGCCATTGCATTGCTCTATGTAAAGTAAAGTGTATTCAACAAGAGGTGTTTTTGATGTTACACGATCTGTAAATGTCACAATTTAATTATTAGGAACATAAACTATTGAACTGAAACCATTACTCTTTTGAATCTTGCGGGGGTCAAGAATAACCCCATTCTGGGTCAATGGCTCTGGTATCTACTCAAAATACATGAACACCAAGATGCTCATTTCTTGTCCTTGGCCTTTTAACATAGAACCAAGGCCTCAATGAATTGAAGGTGGAGGAGAAAGTGTGAATGGGAAGAGCAAATTGATGATAAGAAAACATGTGAAGCTACACAGTTTGCCTGCATTTTGGCCAGGGCACATGCAATATGTGTACGCAATTGTCAGTCTCTGAAATAACAGAGACTGCTCAGCACAAAAGCAACGAACTCTCCCAATGCTTCCAAATTGGCAACCCTTTTTGGCCGTGGCTGGGGTTTTAGGTTTACTAGTGGTTTCAAGAGCGCGTGCAGGTTCTCTCACAATGTGCTGTTCAAATTGGTCGAAATCTTAATCCAAAAATCAGATGGTTTAGTGTAGTTCAAAAAACCTCTCCATAACTCTCACAACTTCGCATTCTATTTTCCAAGAATGCTGATTTTCAATGACAAGTTCAAGAGTTGACTTGGTGCTTAATTTAGGTAGGCTTTATAGGATAAACTTTGCCACCAATAGAAAAATGGTTCATAATTAGTTGCCAGTGAACCATATTATTGCTGAAGTTGTTACTATTGTCACGGCCAATGCTTGCATCCAAAAGTATATGCATTTTTAATATAGTACGTGATTCTAATATGAATTTTTAAGTACACGTGAGAAGCACATACATTTTGTACACAATGTTGGTTAATATATTGAATAGTAAAAATGAGAAAAAAATAAAAATAAAAATTCCTCCAACTAAATTTAAAGAAAAACTTTTGTCCAAAACAAAAGTTTTATGGAATAAGATCTGTTATAAGGGTTGCGTTTGAGATTGTGATTTCGTAAAAATAATTTGCGTTTTTAAAAGATATCGCAAAATATAAGATGTTTGGCATTGCAATTTAAAAAGCACTTAATCTAAAATAAGAAAAAAATCTGCGATTTCTATAAGCAGGCCAAGGACCATTTATTTGAAAAAAAGTACGAATTTAAACCAAAATCATGATATTCGCATAACAAATATTTGATATAAAAAATACTTTTTAACATGTTTTACCAAACGTTTTTATAATTTTAAAAAGTAGCAATTTAAAAAAAAAACAATTTTAAAATCTCAATTATTAAAATCGCAATGAATCGACCTTTAAAATAGAAAAAAGAAAAAGAACATGAAAATGAAAAGGCAACACTCCTACAATTTATTGCTTCTCGAGTGATATTTTGCCTTTGGGGTTAACCTCTTTCTGTGTGGTTAATAAAAGGGATCCCAAGTCTCAACTGTTTTCTTGTCCCCCCACCACAAAAAAAAAAAAAAAAAAAAATCTTGTTGAAAGTCTCTAATTTATTTATTTATTTATTTTCTTTATGTTAAAAGAAACTAACAAAGGAGAATTTTTCTTCGCAAGCTGTTATTGCTGTTGGTGTGCCCTATCACTTATACTCAGCAAGTTTGTACTAATCACAACAACATTTGATCTATATTTCCTTTATTGCTAATGATAGGATTAAAAAAGTTAGATAAAAACAATTTAATATCCACTCAATTTTTGCCCATTTTAAATTAGATAAAAAAAAAATCACTTTTATGTCTTCTTTTCATATCAATGTTAATAGTCAAATATAATCATTTTAAATCTTAACCATAGAATGAATACTATTTATTTTATTTGAAACTGAGAGGATCATATAAGTTTACTTACATATATAATTATAAAATATAATTTCCAATATTCAGAATTTTTTTTAAATTTTAATTTATTAGACACCGCCCTTGATACAAAAATAGAAAAATAATTACAAAAATCAGTTAAAACAAAAACACAATCCAAACAGAAAACCACTTAACAAAATTTGGCGTACCGCCCATCACCGTTTATTCCCAATCAGACGCCCACAATCATCTCTCGCTCTAACTTTTTCTCTCTATGAAAAACCGACCGTTTTGGAGAATCTCAGGCCCACGCGACTACATTGATATCTGAATGTCGTCTCTCTGTGCAATTGTTGTAAATTCTCCGCGGATTTTCGATTGTAAGCTCAGCCTCCATTGGCCCTTAATAATTCCTTTCCTTTTTAAAACAAATAACAAAAAAAGAAAAAGAAAATGGGAGCCACGCGCTGATTTTGGGCTTTTCAATTCAACTCTGAAGAGCAGGAGTGCGCACCGTTTGATTCTTTCTGGGTTTTGCGCATGATTAGGATTCTATTTGTGAAAGTTGTATGCCAAGATAATCTAAATTGTTTTTGAGTTGCATGCCTATATTTGCTATGAATTGTGGGTTTTAATTTTTTTTTTGGTGGGGGATTTGCTTTCAGGAAGATCGATTGTGGGCTTGTTCGTATTGATGTGAAGGTTCAGGTTAAGGTGTGGAATTATTTATTTATTTTTCTGTTTTGGGTAATTGGATTTTGATGATTAATTATGCCCTCTTTGGTGGCTGAGAAAGGACTGGAAATGAATATAATTTTGCTCTTAATTTCATATGTTGTTTCACTTTGGGACAAACCCACAAAAGTAAACACCCAAATTTTGCGTAAATAAATATTTAGCTGATTTTCGTTGGAATTTCAATTTTTGGAGACTATAGATAGCAACCCAAAATTTTGTCAGAAATTAAGTAGGGTTAGGGTTTGGGTGAGAATTTTAGATTTTGAAAGCTTGCCTTTCCGTAATTTTGCACTTTGCTGAATTTTGTTAGTTCTAATTTTTTTTTTTTTTCTTTTCCTGGGTAAATTAGAGTTTATGGGATGGCAACTCGGAGTAACATAGATATGCTATCAAGCCTAGATGATGGGCTGCAGGGAATTGATGGGAATTTAGAAGATAGTTTCCAGAGTGAGCTTGAATTGATTCTGCATGAACAGCGCAATCAGCACTTTATCAAGCGAGAAAGAGATCTGAATATATATAGGAGTGGCAGTGCTCCACCGACAGTTGAGGATCAGTGAATGCTGTTGGTAGTCTTTTAGGAACCCTGATTTTATAGAGATTGATGGCATTAGTAATAACAATGGGGGTTTGTCAGAGGATGAGATTCGCTTGCATCCTGCTTATCTTTCGTATTATTATTCTCATGAGAATGTTAATCCAAGACTACCTCCACCGTTGATGTCAAAAGAGGATTGGAGGGTTGCACAAAGGTTTCAGATTGGTGGATCCTCGTTGGGGGGAATTGGCGACCGGAGGAAGAAGTTGGTCAATGATGGTGATAGTTCATCATTGTTTTCAATGCAGCCAGGGCTTTCCGTGCAACAGGCAGATAATGATTTGATGGAATTGAGGAATGCCTGTGGAAGGAATCTCTCTCGGCCGACTTCATCTCAGTGGCTTGGTAGAAGCTCGGATTGTTTGATTGGATTGTCGAGCACTGGGCTTGGTGCAAGGAGGAAGAGTTTTGCTGACATTGTTCAGGTAATTGACAATTGTCCTAGCTGTTTTTTGTTTCTTTAGATTTTCAATCCCATGGTTTTAATTATGCACACTTTTTGATATATCTACAAAACACTGGCTTTGCCTCATCAAAGCAATTTGATTGAATAGAGCATGTGTTACTATGGTGCAACGCTGGCTGTCATGTTTCTTGTTCTTCTATGTCAACATTTTGTTTTGATGAAATAACTGAAATTAGTATGTCTGCAGGAAGGACTTGATCAACCTAATTCCTTATCTAGCAACCTGTCACATCAAGGAAGTCGTAATGCTTTTGGTGATACCGTGGATGCTAAATCCGTGCCTGATCTCCATGCATCAGGGTTATGGAATGGAGTGGAGTCCATAGAGGGCTTGCATTCCGGAGCTGCTCCACTGAGCCTAGTTGGAGTTCCAAATAGTACAACAGTTTCTCATTCTTTTGCATCTGCTGTGGGTTCATCTCTGTCAAGGAGCACAACCCCTGAACCACAGCTAGTTGGAAGGACAGCTGGTTCTGGTCTTCCCCCAGTAGGGAGCAGCAGAGTTTCATCTATCGAGAAGAAGAATGCTGTTGGCTCGGCTGTTCAAAATGGTCATTCTTTTGGTGTGACTGAACTTGCTGATATTGCAGTTAATTTATCTGGCTTAAACCTGACAACAGCTAAACATACAGATGAAGATAGTCATTTGCAGTCTCTGCTTCAGCTTGATATTGGTAATCAACCTGATTTTGTGTTCAACGTGGCCAATGGTCATAAGCAGAGTCTGCAGCAGAATTTCACTGACAAGTCCAGTGCTGGAAAGCATTCTATGACTACCAACTACAGCGATTTGGCAAGGAAAATGGGGTTGTAACAAACCTTAATGCTTCTAAGATAACTTCCAATGGGCAAGTTAACCTTCCCAAAAGAACTTCTTCTTCTGCCAGTCTTTACTCAGAAGTTAATTCTTCAGGATTTGGAAGTTCCGAAGGATCAAATTTTCATCAAAGTACAAGTATTCCAATTTTGGACTTTTCTAGCCACGTCACTGGTGCTTATCCTGTAAATGAAAAGTTCAATCCAGCGATGGCTAACCATCTTGATGCAGGTCCATTTCTCTTGTTTCTTCTTGAAAGTTTTCATGCAACATTTTCTAGCACCCTAAAGTTTAATTAGCTTAGTTAGCATTGACAACTTAATTCTCTTATATTTCAGCTCTATCTATGGACCCTGGCTTTATTCAATACTTCCGAAGAAGTTCTGAATATGCAACACATGCTGTGGCTAGTCCAAGTCCTTCTCAGGGTAGGAATTATTTTGGCACTTCACATGGAGACTTGGAGGGAGTTCAGAAAGCATACCTTGAGGCATTGCTTGCTCAAAAGAAGCAACAATATGAGCTGCCTCATCTAGGTAAATCTGGTGGTTTTAATCATGGGTATTATGGGAATCCATCATATGGTTTTGGCATGCCATATCCAGGAAACGCAATGGCAGATTCCATACTTCCTTCTATTGGATCTGGAACTCCAGTGTTTCATAATGATCGAATCTCAAACTTTACTTCTATGATGAGAAGCTCAATGGGAGGATCCATTGGGTCATGGCAATCGGATATTAGCAGTAATATGGAAGGAAGATTTGCGTCAACCTTATTAGATGAGTTCAAGAACAACAAGACCAGGTCTTTTGAACTTCCAGACATTATTGGTAATGTGGTTGAATTCAGGTACGCATGTAATATGTTTTTTTTAGGTGTTTATTCTACTCATATAGCCTCATCTGAAGCACTGAGTTGATTTTCTCCTGTCCGCAATACAGTACGGATCAGTATGGAAGTCGCTTTATTCAGCAGAAATTAGAAACTGCCACAGTGGAAGAAAAGACCCAAATTTTTTCTGAGATCATTGCTCATGCTCGTAACTTGATGACGGATGTCTTTGGGAATTATGTCATACAGAAAGTATATGCTTTGTCTATCTGAAATACTCAATAATGTCTTATTCTACTCCTCAAAGTTCTTAATCAAATAGTGGTGCTTGAATTTTGCAGTTTTTTGAGCATGGTACAGAAAGTCAAAGAAAGGAGCTAGCCAGTCAACTGACTGGCCATGTTTTGCCCCTAAGTCTCCAAATGTATGGTTGCAGAGTGATTCAGAAGGTACTTTTTTTGTGTACCTTACATCTTCATTTTCTTCCATATTTATACACGTACAGCACATCCTTTCAGGGTTTCTTGCTTCATTTCTTTATCTGCTTGAAGTTTTCATAATTTTGTTGCAACGTGTAAGTTACCTATTTGATGCATTTGATCAACTGTTTGTGCCTAGTGCTTTTGCTCTTTTGATGCATATTTTGCTTCATTTACATTCTTATGACATAAGGACATGAATGAATGTCACAAGTGTTTTTAAACCTTGTGCTTATGCATGCAGTTATTCAATTTATGAGATCAAAATAAAATAGTATATATTAATCATCATGGCTTTAAGAATTGTTTGGCATGGTCCAAAATGAAGCCCGATGTATTAATGATTATGAGAATGCCCTTTAACACTATATACCTTTATGACAGGCCTTGGAGGTGGTTGAGGTGGATCAGCAAACTCAAATGGTGGCAGAGCTTAATTGTTCAGTCATGAAATGTGTTCGTGATCAAAATGGTAATCATGTTATTCAGAAATGCATAGAGTGTGTCCCTCAAGATCAATTCAGTTTATTATCTCATCCTTCTATGGGCAAGTTGTGGCACTTTCCACCCACCCTTATGGCTGCCGTGTTATTCAGGTTAGAAAATTTTATATAAATTTTGTTTAATTTTATTGACAATGATATATGACACTTGTTGATTTATTTCTTTTGATGCTGACAGAGGGTATTGGAACATTGTGATGATGCCAATACTCAACAAATTATTATGGGTGAAATCATGCATTCTGTTTGTATTCTGGCACAAGATCAATATGGGAATTATGTTATTCAGGTATTCTGTTTTCATTTTAGACCTGATTCTATCATTTTTTAATTTGAGTGAGGTCCCTGTTATCTATCAAGAAAAAAACTTGATGGGGTTTCGCTATTCCTGTCAACTTTGTCAATTTCGTTCATTTTCTTGAACCAAAGGTTTATTGTTTATGGGTTTCAACCATTATGTTGTAATACAATTGGTAATGTTCTTGACTTTTGTCTTTCGAAATGGAAAATACATCATTTGCAGATAGTGTAAGAAACATCAATTTTGTTCCCACTGCCACAATTTGATCTAGGTTAAGTTGACATAGGGCATATAGTTTCACTTTTTTCAACAATGCAATTTTGGAATTTAATTTACTCAAGGGGGCATCTAGGTTTGAGTAAGCTTATTTCATGCCCTATCACTTTTCTCTTCAAGGAATGCAATCATTATATTGATGGTCCGTGACTTTTTAACATTGGCATTATCTTCAAGGAGTATTTTGTTTCTGGAATTCTAATGTTTTATTAAACATGAGTACATTAATTTAATGTATTGAACTGTTACCACCGATATTTTAATGTGCTGATAATTGCTTGGAGTTACCTTTTGTTTTGGATTATTCTGGCATATTTATAAGACACTGGCTTCGAGTGTATGAATCTAGCTTTTTAATTCATCTTTATGGAAGAAATAATTCTTAGTTTTTCGTTACCTTCTTTTTGATATTTGGTTTCTTATGTGGCCTTTGAGTGCTGTGACTTGCTTTATCATTTAAATTCTTTGCTACAATAATACACCATTATCGATCCATTAGTCATGTGCCCTGATATATATTGATAATTTTGTTTTGATAGCATGTCCTTGAACATGGTAAACCACAAAACGGGCTGCTATTATTAGCAAGCTTGCAGGACAGATTGTAAAGATGAGTCAGCAGAAGTTTGCTTCTAATGTGGTGGAGAAATGCTTAACTTTTGGTGGTCCTGACGAGCGTCAACTTTTGGTGAATGAGATGCTTGGTTCCACTGATGAAAATGAACCCTTACAGGTCTTTGCTCCCTTCCATTTCTAAAGTGGTCAAATACATGCATATATATATATATATTGGATAGTAAAGAATCAAGGATGATCAAATGCAAAACTGCAGGCAATGATGAAGGATCCATTTGGAAACTATGTTGTACAAAAGGTTCTTGAGACCTGCGATGACCAGAGCCTCGAGTTGATTCTTTCTCGCATCAAGGTTCATTTGAATGCCTTGAAGAAGCACATACGGTAAAACATATAGTTTCTCGAGTTGAGAAGCTCATCACAGCTGGAGGTGAGGAACCTTAACCTTTTCCTTGAGAAATCTCAGATTTCTTCTGTAAATATCAAGACTGTTAATAAGTTTTAACCTTTTCATTTGCAGAAAGGCATAGGGTTCTCGTACTCTTCTTGAGGTATCACAGTTTAGAACAAGAAGTTTTCCTCCGCCGTGATCACCACCACCACCGAACACTTTGTACAGCTAACATGGATTTGATCAAGCTATTATCTGAGTCCTTATATTCTAGGTGACTATAGTACTAGTTTGTAAGTAAACACAAAAATAGCTGCCCACGGAATAAGAAAATTTTCCTACAATATTGACTGCAAAGACTCCAAACTCCAAAAGAGGCGCCATCTTAGGAAGTCGAGATCAAAGAGAAGGCGGCACAATATAATTGCCTAGCCTTTTCAAGATTACTTGTATAAGCTTCATAGTTTGTATAGCAAAATTAGTTGTAAATGGTAAATCGCAATGTCAAGAGAGGATATTATTAGTCCATATTAGGTTTGAGTCTTTGTTACATACATTTGTCAATTTTCTTGACATAAATAATTTTGCTTTCTTTTGGCTGTCGTGTTGTTTCTTGTGAGTTGTGATCATAATTGATAAAGATCATTTAACTTGTAGTTCCTAGCTAGTTGATATTTTATTATAAAACTCTATTGAAATATTTTCATCCCAAAGAAAGGGAGGAAAAAAAGCCCTATTGAAAACTTCCAAATTTGGATGAAAAAAATTCTTCAAAATCAAACTATTAAATTGACATGTGCTTAAAATGCATATAAAAAATAAAAATGCATGTGAGAATTTATATGCATTTTGGACACATTAGTTTAATAAGCTAGGTTAGAAGAATTTCTTTCAAACCCAATTAAGAGAAACTTTTGTTCTTGGAAAGATATTTAAATAAACTAATGAAGAAGCTGCATAAAATCCAATGATAATTACTCAAAATGAAATATGCAAGAAGATCAAATACTTTAATGGGCTGGAATGGGTTGAGCCTCGGCCTCACCATTTTTAATAATTAGGGATCGGCATAGTCAAATCCGAGGCCAGAGCCCAGCTAAATTAGGCTTTCTGGCCCATGACCTGCGCTAGCTGCAATTTGAAAATGAAAATAATTGATGCAACCAACCCCAATTAGCTAGCGTTAGGGTTCAGTCAAGTCTATGCAGTTGAAGAACAAGTAAAAGGTAAGGCTGGGCGAAGCACAAAACAAACACTACCCGCCACTGGGCTCTCTAAACCCGCTTCAGCACCCGGGTCCTTACTTGAAGAAGAGGCCTCCCAAGCCCATTTGTTCAAAGCCCACTTAAAACTGAGCCTTTAGATAAAACAAGCGTTTCATATGCTGGAGAGGATGGTCTTTTTGCTTTTTAACTGCAGCATATATATGGGCTTTCTCCTTAAAAAATGAGCTTTAACTTTGACTGGGGGATATTAACACGGGATGGGCCCTTGCATTTAAACACTCATCAGCATGAGCTTCCCTTTTTTTTTTTTTTTTTTTTGGGTAAACCACCTTAAAGATTTGAGAATAATTATTTTATGGTTTAGATTAGATTAGATTAGATTTCACATAATATTTTCTATTTTTTTTGTAAATTTTAAATAACATGACGACATATAACCATTAGATGTTGTAAAATCTAATCTACATTATAAAATAGTTCATCTCCATTTCACTTAAAATTAAGAGTTTAACTTCAATACGGATGGGTTGCAAAACTCAACTTTTACAGCACCCAATTTCTATTTGACACCTCAATTTAAGTTTAAAAATTGCACCAAAATAATATGAGGCCAAAAGCACTAGATTTCTTTCAATTTTTTTTTTTTTCCCTTTCTTTTCTCTCCTACCGACACCATCATCATTCATCACTTCTTTCATTTTTTTCTTTTCTTCCTTCTCTCCACCACTTCTTCTTCTTCCTTCTCTTTTTTCTTTCTTCTTCTGCACCAAGATGGTAGTTCCTTCTATTTTTCTTCTCTTCTTCTTCCTTCTCTTACGTGAGTGCGATTTGACCCATTTTTTCCAGCCGTTAGGGTGCTAAAGGTTAACTTTTCCTCTATAGGTTTTAGATTTGAATAAAAACAAGTTTTGAGGCATTAGAAAGCGAGATTTAAGGCATTAGAAACGATTTTTGAGGCATTAGAAACAAATTTTAGGCATTAGAATCTAGTTTGAGACGGATTTGACCGGTCACGGCGTGAGTCGAGTCGATGCGGCAAGAGGCGTGGGTGCAGCTGACCCATTGGCGTGGTTCGGACCCACTTCGGCGGGTCCTGGTTGTTGTTTGGTTTGTGAGTGGGTCTTGGGTCCGGTGTAGGTCTTGGTCCGCCGATGTGGTCTGTGAGTAATGGGTCTCTGTCTGTGCCATGGGTATTGGGTCTCCGCGTGGGTCTGTGGCGTGGGTCTCGCATGGGTCCTTCTTGGTTGTTTGTTTGGTTTGTGGCCGTGGGTCTTGGGTCTGCCGGTGTGGGTCATGGGTCTGCCGATGTGGGTCTGTGGCAGTGGGTATTGGGTCTCTGGCGTGGGTCTGTGGCAGTGGTCTCCGACGTGGGTCTTTCTTCGTTGTTAATATGTTCGGGTTTCTTGGTTGTTAATATGTTTGGGTTTATTCGGTGATTTGAACTTATTTTGTCAAAATAAGCTTGGTGATGTGTCATCATAGGGTTGGATGCTGTAAAATACCCCTTTTGCAGATGGACTGCATGGTAGGGGCTCTCTAAAATTAAATAGATTCTATTCCGAAACAATGTTGGAGTTATGCATTAAACAATTATATTAAGGATTTAAGAATTCTTGACCGCAGTTACTTCATGCAATAAATGCTATGCCCTTTTCATGACCCTTCATAAAATTGAATAATTATTAATAATAGGCCTTGCGTATAAATAAATTTTGAAGTTTCTTGAAGCAGAATGCAGTTTTTCCCCCAATGAGGGTTGTTTTTTTTGGATATCTTTGAGACCCTCTATGGCTAACACAGCATGACCTTCTGGTATTTGCAGAGGACAACGCTAAAGACTTCATATCTGGTGCTGGTGCCTGGTGGTGAGATGAAAGTGCATATACATAGACAATGCTATTAGTTTTGTCGGTTTTTAATATAACTTGAACAGATTTTCCAGTATAATTGCAGATTCCACCGCACATCTATCTCGCTTGGTCGAAGAAAAGCTCAAGGTTAGCACTCAAAACATTTCTTATGTGGATGAAGTTTTTCTTCAAACTAATTTATTAAAATGATATCTTCTTTTAAAGCATGCAGTTTTTATGTACATTTTTATCACACAATTTGAAAACAGATGTCAATTTAATAAACTTAGTTGTAGTTTGTAGATATTGCACTACTCCATTACGTGTCTATGACTCAAAGATGGCACATTGAAGCTCCCAACGAGTTCATTTAGAGAGAAAGACAACTTCTTAAGACATCTTAGTTGCTCTATGTTAACCGTGAGAAACCAAAAACAAAAACTTGATAGAGACATAACAAGGAACAAATAATCACTCAATCATTCATTCAAATAAAAAAAAAAAAAAAAAAAAATCAGGGTTCTTTGAGCGATGCCAAGTTTTTAAAGTATAAAGTAAAAGAACCCTTCCATGTATTTTTATTTCCATGTGTTGGGATTGGCAACTTGTCTATGAGTATTATAATACCCTTTCCAAATTACTTTGGATTTATCTTCTTCTTAATCATCATGTTGTACCACGTCACTTTGTAATATATATATTTTTAAATATTTTGTAAGCCTAACATTCCTCTTAATCTTTATGGTCCTAGCTAGCTTTTATCCTCTATGCACAATACATATATATTTACTGAAACTCTACTTTCAATTACAAAATGTGTAGAAACTTAAAATTAAATAGAAAGGCTAAATAAAGAAAAAAAAATTGAGATAAATATTCACCGATGGTTAAGTGTTAGATATCTACATCTACCACTAAGAAAAAGCCAATAAGAGTAAATTTATGAAGAAGAAGAAGAAGAAGAGTCCATCTAAGAAGGAATTTCTCTTGAAATCTCATATTTAATTTCAATAAAGTATATTCTAAAGTGTTATTTGATATAATATATATAGATTAAACTAGCTAGCTGTTTTCTTGCTCCCTTCCCTTGTTCCATAGTTGAAACAGGGCATTGTCCTATATTATAATAAATTATTAAGATTAAACTATTATTTCAATTCTTCAAATTTGCTTATAATCAAAAGTTTAGTTATATCAATTTAACCTTTTTAACTATTAAATTCTCAAATGAGCTCCTTGTACGTAAAGAAATACCATGAAATCGGCAATGCTAATCAAAATGAAGAGACAATAACATCATTTCAAGAAACCCACAAGTAATCTCATCATAATAACGCAACAAAAGGGGAAAATGCAATACATCAAACTTATAAGCAACATAACGTTCCAAAAACATAACCATATTTTGAAAACACTATTAAACATAAAAATAAAACATAAGGCAAGATAAGCATCCAAACATTTGGTCAATACATCATGCATATTTAATACTCCACTAGAGCAGCCATCTGTCCAAATTGCCATCCAAGACTCATCCTCATCCTCATTGTCGGCATGATTGTTACCTGCCCAAATCCCAATCATAATGTGTTCAAAAAAATAATAGGAAAAAAATATATATAAATGACAGGAGCATCAATTATAACAACAATATATATATATATTAGACTAAGAAAAATAGATATATGTGTATTATGGATTTTGAATTCTGGGTTGTGTAAATCATGACATACCAAAATATGTGTAGTCAGTCCATACCCAATTCATCCATAATTCCATATAATCAGTTGCTTTCCCACAAACAATTTCCATAATTTGTATCCTCCATCCACCACCCAACAAGCAAATTAGCTACCCAATAATTCACTCCAAACTAAAGATGATCATAGACCAAAGATTGCAATTCAAAAACCAGCAAATGACTCGAGTTATTATACACCAATAATAACCAAAGATAGCTGGTTGTAGCTAATAAGATCATGACAATTAGGCTGGAACTATTCATTGTTGGTAATGCTATTCTAAAAGTTAGACAGCAGAAGCTTTTCATTCTACGAATTCAAAACTCAGCACCACCATGGTAATGTATGAAAAGCAGTTTACAAGCAGCAGGAATCTTTGCTAACTTTGTTTGTATATTTTTTTTCTATAGAAAAAGGGCATCACCAATTGTGGTGAGTACGACCATAGTAGCACATACTCACTAGAACTGCATAAGAGAGACCTACGGTGGAAATCACATGCACTCTTTCAAGTCCAACCAGCACTACTAAAGCATCAATGAGGAACAGGCTTTTTATCAAAAATAAAAAATGAGGAACAGGCTTACATGCGGTAAAAGAAACTGGTTGAAAGGCTGAGATTGCCTTAAGCGTTTTTTAACCCAAAGACTAATGTGAAATCAAAAACAAAATTGACGGAAATTTATTCCGTTTAACTCTATTTTTTTTCTGTACCCAAAACGTCTTCTCTCTCTGTTTTCTCACCATACCCAAAACCGACCAGATCTTAGTCGTCTTCTTCTTTCTTCTTCTTCACAATAAGCCAAGTGGGAGAATTGTGGGAGGGCCAACCAGAATGAAGGCCCTCTCCTCCCCCAATCCCATATAGCTTTAGGCAACTATTAAAGATATGAACAAAACAAAAGGTTACCTCTTCCACCGCCAAAAACCCAGCATCCCCTTTAATGAATTCTGGCTAAGGATACTCTCTGTGTAATAAAGCTAAAAAGAAAATAAAAAAGTTAAAAACTTGGCCTCCTCTGCCCTCAGTCACTGAAGACAGAATTTCCTTTGCTAGAAAATATTATTGAGGGATTAAGATTGAGATTGATTGACCGAAACCAGAAACGAAACCGAATCCTCCCCTATAAAAATCAAATCTTGCCCATCATATATCAAAATTACACGAAATGATTATCATTCATAAATTAAACAGAAGAAAAATAAAGGAAAATGGGATGAAGATAGAAGATAGAAGATAGAAGAACTTCTAGGGATGGGATGCAAAAAAATGGAGCGCCGGTTTTGGGTAGAATAAGCAAACAAATCTGATCGGTTTGGGGTATGGTGAGAAATCAGAGAGAGAGAGTTTCGGGTCAAAAAAAAAAAAAAAAAACACTCTTTTGGGGTTAAAAAACGATTAGGCAATCTCAGCCTTTCAACCAAATTATCTGTGGTAGTTTGGTTTACTGCATATAAGCCTGATCAATCAATAAAAATTAAGGTGATTTACAATAATCAGACATAAAGATTCTCAAAGATTTGACTCGTAAGGCATGATGTTTATTAACAAATAATTAAGTACGTTAACAAATAATTAATTACTTTTTTTTTTTTTTTAAATATATAAAATTTTATGTTTGTTTTGATGAGCCAAATAGTAACCAATTGGATGTCACAATATAATATGTGCCTTTTCATATCTTTTTAGTATTTTCAATTAAGAAATTTGGATAATTTTAAATTAAGGGTTTGTTTGGGATTACTCTTGTGAACCTCAAAAGTGCGTTTAATACCTTAAAAGCTCATTTAGTAAAAAAAAAAAAATTAAATGCGCTTTTGAAGGTCAAAAAGCCTAAAAGTAATCCAAATGCATTTTTTTTTAAAAAAGTTTAAAAATGAAGATTTTGCCCTAAATCATTTTTTTTTTACTTAAAAACTCTACTTTTCAAAGACAATCCCAAATAGACCTTAAGTCTGAAATTTTACCATATTTTTCCTTTCATCAAGATGATTTGGAAACCAGTTTGCTACACCACACTGGTTGTCTACCCAAAGCTACCTTAATAGACTAATATCCTAGCCTTTTATTTTATGTTTGTCTTGAAAAAGCACTGATAAATATTTCACATTTATGTCACTCTTGTTTTAACGAAGCTAATTTACGAGATTTACTAGTGTCGATAAAAAGCACCAAAAAATACCGCTTATATCGGTGTTTATTTTGGCCACTAAGAAAAAAAAAAATCAATAGTGAGCCCACTAAGAGCATTCCTAATGGATGAGCCAAATTTTTATGCAAAATAATTTTTCAAAACTCATTTTATCTAGTTTAACTAATGAATTTTTAAATGTCTCCTACATTTGATTAATTATATTTTTATCTATATCATTTAAATATTATTTTTTATAAGGATTATATTTTTCCTAAATATCCTATTTTTAAACATTTGGAAACAAAAAAAAAAAAAGATATAGATAGAGAAATAGTAAGAGAAAATTTTGGAAAAAGAGAGATGTGGAAGAGAAATAACAAAATAAAATTTTAGGAAAAGAGAAAATAGGTGAAACAATAAAAAAAATGAAATGGCTCATGAGAAAAGTGTCGCTACATTTAGCATTTTTTTTGCTAATCCAATGGGGGGGGGGGTTTACAAATCTGATTAGTAATTTTAGATAAAAGTACAATTTGGTTTCTCCATTAGAAATGCTCTAATCAATACATTACCACTACGCAAAAATAAAATTAGATTTACTGACAAATATGAAGAAGGGTGATCATTTATTAATGTAAGAGAATGGAAGATGCAATGAGCTTGTTATTGGCATTAATTGGTACCATTCGATGCCTCATTCATTTGCTTAACCAAACTATAATTACCACTAAATTACTGTGATCAGGATCTCCTCCAGTTGGAGATCAATTGGAGAATCTCATGTTGTGGGATCCTAACCGTTAATGAAATCCAACGGTGAAAAAAATGTAAGCAGATTTTGTGTAATTAAGGTGCAATAAATTTGATTTTAAACCTTTGTGTAATCGAGGCGCAATTAATTAGATTTTACATTGTTTTCCAAAATCTGCTTACACTTTTTCACCATTGGATTTTATTAATGGTCAAGATTCCTCAACATGAGATTCTCCAATTGATCTCCAACTGGAGGAGATCCTTATCCAAATTATTGATATTACCTGTTGATATTATGATCTACTTGGAATTCGACCACTTCCATGTCTTATAGTTTCAAGAAGCTTCTTCTTTATCAAACGAAGCTTAGTTCCCACATCTTTAATGCTCATCCGTTCTTTGGGATCTTCAACAGAATAAGCAACTCCAATCTCTAATATCAAAATCAAGCATTCATGGATTTCACTTCCTCTAGTGCTGTTTTTATTATGAGAATCATTCATGCTTATATCTTCTTCGATTCCCTGAAAAAGAATTGGATTTACAATCTTGACCACTCATTCAGGCAAAGCTTCTTGGATAAAGGAATGAAAATTTAGAGTGTCTCCGAACATGTCATCTGTGGGTCTTTATTCAGTAAACATTTCTAAAAGGAGGATCCCATAGCTATATACAATCCATAGGAGGAGACCTCATTTCCAATACCATACTCTGAAATCAACATATATATATGATTAATTGTAATATGACTATATAATTAGCACGATTAATTGTAATATGACTATATAATTAGCACCTATATGCATGCTAAGAAAAAAGAAATTACGCTATGATACTCTCTATTCGATTAAAACCAGGAAATTTGTACAATACCATGTTTTTATGAATAAAAAGCATAATAAAATTGTATTGTTCTCTTCAAACTTAGAAATTCTATTAAAAAAAAAAAAAAAAGGAATATAATTGAGGAATGATAAATAGTGTCTTCACTTGGTGGAATATAACCAATAGTTCCTCTTACGCCAATAGAGCTCGACTGGTTGGTTGAAGAGTTATGGTTTGCTTTGTTAGAGAATCTTGCTAAGCCAAAGTCTCCAACATGCCCAATCATTTCATTGCTCGGCTTCAGATCACAATGGAGGATTGGTGTTTGACAATGATAGTGGAGATATTCCAATGCGCTCGCAACATCAATGGTAATATTAAGTCTCTGATAAAAATTCAAATTCCTTTGCTCTTGGTGCGCCTCATATTCTTTAGCAGTTGGATGCAACCAATCCTCAAGGCTCCCATTGAACATGAATTCATAAACTAGAGCCTTGAAATTATTACCTTGATAATCAATACCTGAACAAACTGTAAGTATCTTTACAAGATTCCAATGCCTGATGTTTTTCAAGGCCTTACACTCAGCAAGAAAGCTCTTGGAAGCTCCATGGCGCAGAAGATTGAGCACCTTGACAACAATTGTTGTTTTGGCCTCATTGATGATTGCTTTATACACAGATCCAAAACTACCCATACCAAGCAAATTAGCAGAGGAGAACCCATCGGTGGCTTTTAGGAGACTTTGGTAAGACAAATTCAAAAGCAAATTTCCTGAAGAACTTGAAGTAGTTTCTGTTCTTTTCTTTCTCAACCAACAGACATACAAAAAAGAAAGCATAGAAATTACTCCTAGAAGCCCGCAAACTATGGAGATAATTAATTTCATGGATAAAGTCAATTTTGTCTTCGTAGACTCTTTGAAGTTACATTTTGGCTACTGCATCTCAGATTTAGAAAGAAGTGGATTTCAAATTCATTCTGGAATTTCATATCTATTTAGAGACTCCCTCTATAACTGATTGTGTAGGAAAAGCTGGGTATAGTAATAGTTTCTCAGCGCCCAGTCGAGTTTTCTCAATTGATAGTCCCTTCTAACAAATCAAAATAGCAATGGTTCTCTTTGGCATGCAAAAACAGTCATTAAATTAGATTTTCAAAAGGAAAAAAAAACCTGGATTACAAACACAAGCCATTTTCTCTTTCCAAATTGCTTGCACAACTGAAAATACTGATGTTTTGAAAGACGGAGACCTAGGAGAGATTATTGGGAAAAATATATTTGTTTCTTAGTTCCAAAATTGATTTCTTCAGCATGGCAATTTTGATCTACTTGGAGATTGAAAGAGATATTTGTCCAATTAGATAATTTCTCCAACATCATCAAGATTCACTTCAAGGGTCCAACAAGAAGTCAATATTATTCTCAGAAACCAGATACTCTATTGAAACCCAAAGTAGTGGCAGTGCTCATAAATACAGCCATTGGGCCTGCTCAACTACCATATCCTAGTCAAAATTTGAAGGCTACATGGCAACACTGTTGGGAATATCATATACTATCATGCTTTTCAACACTAAAGATAATATATAGCCATAACAAATACAAGGCTCATATGTGGCTTGAAATGTCTATCTTTAGGCCTTATTAAACAAACAAACCATAAAATAGAGACTACCAAAAAGCTGGAATGTCTTTACTTTAGACATTTTTGGTGACCACAGGATAAGCACATCGAAATTAAGGTTAAATATGTCAGAAATTGAAGAAGCTTTAATTGTCTAGGGACATTACAACTAATCATGCAGTTTAGAGGGTTGATTAATTAGATCTAAATATTAGGGAGAACATTGAAAATGAATTCTATGGTTTAGGGTGAGAAATTGTAATTTACCCAAAATAGTCTTAAAAAATTTCTATATTTTGGGATTTAGTGCATGAAAAGCATTTTACACAGAGTAATACTAATGCCTTAATCAAATAAATATCATTTAATGACTCAGTACAAGGGATGACAAGATTATAAGGCATCAAGAACAGAGGCATTCATCTGGTTGGGAGAATAATTCTTACAGAAGAAATTGTCTTCAGGGCCCGAGGACCAGGAAATGTCTTCCCAGAACCATGACTCTTGGGAAGAAGGCGCCCCTGAACTTCTTCGCCGCCGATTCCTCTTGCAATATTCCATAACCAAGTACTGGAATGCATGTAAAAAAGTAGAAATCAGGAAGTACATTTGGGCAATTATTAGTTGAATATTCAAATGGATAAGCAATAGCAACTAACACAAACAACAAATGGCATTTCTCCAGATACTATTCAGCATAGAAATTACTGTGTATATATATCAAGATAATAATGGGATAAAGCATAATGGAATAATTAAAAAAAAAAAAAAAAAAAGAGGAAGAAGAAGAAGAAGAAGATAACATCTGGAGAAAATTGAGAAAATAACCATGGTTTGACTTGGGAAAATCACAATGCTTAGTCAAATTTGGAAGTTTTTGAAATGTATGTTAATTATTTTAAAAATCCGCATTTTCAGGACAAGCAAAAAAAAACACAGATACCTTTAATAGAAAAGCTGTCTATCATCTAAAGGTTCAAAACATTCAGAGAATATTGTTCAAGGATAGGCACTGACCCTGTGTTGATGCCATAATGCTCTTGGAGCTTCTCTTCTGAAAATTGCAGCAGATCACCAACAGTTATTTCACACAAGTCACTTTGTAAAGCAGTTCCAAGCTTTCCTCCTAGCTGTTTCCTGCAAAATATGTTTGCTTCAACACTAGGCATTGCCTGTCACAAAATCTTACAAGCAAAAAGCTTTTAAACCATAAGAAGAACACAAAACAAACAAATAATATAAGATCGACTATACTTTCTTTTTGAAGCAATCGTAGTAGCAAAATATAGCAGTCACCTCATGCACATAGGATTTTGACTAAAATGTCTAATTGAAGACAAGAGTGTAAAAATCCAAACAAGCACTCACATTTTCTTAATTGGCAAGGACTCAAGTAATCCTTTCACAGATGAGAAGGGCACAACAGTTTGTTGTGCAGGTTTATTCATAGCACTTGCATGTTTGGCCAGCATCTGCTAACAAATTCATAGATAAGCTGATTATGAAAAAATCAAGCCGTGAAGGGCTTAGGGCTCAGTGAAGAACAAATTTAAAAATTGACCGCTACCCACCTTATTATGAGCAACGCCAGCATAACATGTAAATTCAGTCTTCCTCAACACTTGCATCCTAAGCTCTGCAACAATCAAGGCCCCACAAGCCAGTAGCTTATCGCAGCGATCAGCATCATCCTACAAAGACATTATTCCCTCACATTTTCTTTGGCATCATTTCCATCCTGAATTCGATCTAATGATTCCCCCTAACACATCATTAGGAAGTTCAGAACTTAGCAATTCAGCCGTGTCATTTAGGTGAACTCTTAAAATATTTGCAGAGGAAAAAGAACCTAGATATGGTACATTTTAAATCTCAAATTTAACATAAATAAGTGCTGATGAATGTGTCCAAATTGAAATAATAGGTAAGTTTTGGCCTCCAGGGATAGCCCATCGTTATACCTTTTCCCCAAAGCCCATGTCTAACATCCTTTTGATCTTAAGGAATGCATTTATTGTTCCACACAGTGCAAGAAACCTAAATGCTGCATATTGATAAACACAACCCCCCCTCCTCAACACCTCTCCCTAAAGAAAATTTCTAGGACAAGTATTCTATAATTTTACATTTTTGTGCTCCACATTATGATTCAAATTTACTTTGACAAGTACAGATTAATTCTTGATGCTCTCTTCAAAAGCAGATGCTTATAAACAGAAGATGCCAACGGATCAGGAGCCAATTGCTGGATAAAAGTTTGTGGAAATATTCAGTAACTTAAATAGTTTAACATGCTTTACTCCATCAAACTTCCAGAAAATTTTAGTTAAAACTGAAATCTGAGTTGACATCCATATCAACGTTGACCTTTAGTCATACAATTAACTTCCATCATCTTAGCATTAATAAAAATATAAAAGATCGGGAGATCTCAATGCACTGTCTCTGACCTCATTATTAAGTCCCAAAATGTGACTTAACAGCTTCCTCGTCAATTACTTCCAAGCTCTCTGGAGGTGTTTCTGCTAACATTGTTTCTGCTGCATCAGTAAGGTCAAGATACACTTCATCAATAGAAGCCCTCTCACATCGACCCTTCCTTGCAAGAACAGAAACTACCTGAAAATTTGAAATGGAAAAAAAAAAATATATACTACCATAAGTTAAACTCTTAATGAGTATAATGACACAAATAAATATAAAGTTATTAAGAGTGTGTTTTGAATGTACTTACCTCTGAACCCGCACTCCAGTAAGTGTTCAGATCACCTTTACCATAAGCAACCGGGACTTGGACCAACTGAATTTGTGAGCAGACTTGCTTTGCCTCATCTCCTCGCATTGAACTGATAATCATGCATTTAATTTTCGTAGTCTAAAACTATTCAGTTTTTGGTAAACATGTACTAATAGAATAAGCAAAAACATTCTCAGTACCGCTTCACACCAAATTTACGGGCCTCATAGCTAACAGCAATCAAGCTCCCACCTTTCCAGGAGTTATATTGTACCACAGCAGTGGGTAACCCTCTTAAATCTGGCTGTTTCCGCTGCTCCACTACAAAGAATAACACAGAGTAGTTAGCCCGGGTAAGACCATAATTTTGTGCCACTACTAACATAAGGCAACCACATCCACAAGAGGACATTCATGTTTAATATTTTTGACACGAAAGAGGTTCCTAAAAGTGTTAAGGATCATGTAGCAACTGCAACACTATCAACAGATATCATGCCGAGGACCTCATCACAAGTAAAAAATCAGACTTTTCCTGTATATCCAATTCTGAACTCCTCACTTTCGTATGCTTCTTTCAAATTCAAAACTACAAACTCACGCACTCCTTGGAACATATCAACCATCTGTATGCATATTCAAGCCATTTTCTGTCTGAACAGAAAAGGGGCATTCTATAAGTATTGAATATAAACAAAAACGGCACCTTAGTTTGAACTGAAAATCAAAATTCAATTGGATAAGAGTATCTTGCAGTACAGTTTCTTCTCAGAAACATGGAAGGGAGTAAGCCACTGTACTCAATCCTCTTTAATAAAGGGCATAACTTTATATCAAAATAACCAAATGGGCATGCTTGGAATTGGTCAGAAAAACAATATGAGCCCAATTTCACCGAAATAAAACACAAAAATTCAAATGGGTATCTCTATATTTGCATTCTTAACCATCAAATCCTAATATAACCTACCAAATAACATATCTACATACTCACATACTGACATATATGCATTCACTCATGTTTACATAAACTGATAAATTGAGACAGAGAGAAAGTTGGAAACCCTGAACGTTGAAGCAGTCCATGTCGATGTGAGCGATGACTCTAGCATCAGATGATTCGGGTTTGGCCACATGCATTTCTTTTCCATTTTCTTTGATCCTTTCTTTTCTTTCCCTCCAAATCCAAATCCCAAGAGTACAATTCCCTCCAAATCCAAATCCCAAGAGTACAATAAAGTTTTTTTTTTGAATTGAAGAGTACAATAAAGTTAAACCACCTAAGTAGGTTCACACTTTGGTAAGTTTGATAAAAAAAAACATTTTTAGTATCTCTTTCCCTATCATGTTGGGTTTCATTTTTCATTGTCTCTGATGCTATATATTGTTTATTGTGGTAAATTACGCACATTGCTTATGAGGATGAATTGGCAAGGAAGAAGATAATGCATGTAAGTATTTTATTATGAGTTTTGGGATTTTGCTGGCCATGAATTGTAAAACATATATTTAATAGTTTTCTCCCTTGGTAGGTTTGGTTCATGGGACAGTTTTCACATATTTTTGATGATTTTGATGAGGTTAGTCTTGTTGAGTTACTTTTGATGGTTTCAAGTTATCACATAATCAATAACTAATTGAGTTGCGATTTCACCTTTCTTTCTTTTTTGGGGAAACTTCACAAAACCCTCCTAAACTTTCACCCGTTTTGAAATACCTCATCTTAAACTTAAAAAACTCTTAATTTACCCCCATGAACTTTCAATTGCTCTCAATTTAGACCCCTCCGTACAAATTAGAGTTTAAAATTAAAAAAAAAGACCAAAATACCTCTGATGTTTATTTTTTTAAAAAAATAAAAATAAAAATCTCTAGAAGTTGAAATTTTATACAAAAGTCACCGTTTCAAATTAATTGTTTAAAATTTCAACTTCCAATTTTTTTTTTTAAAAAAAAAATGAAAACCAGGGGTATTTTGGTCTTTTTAAAAAAATTTTAAAACCTAATTTGTACGGAGGGGTCCAAATTGAGAGCAATTGAAAGTTGGGGGTTAAATTGAAAGTTTTTAAAGTTTGGGGGGTATTTCAAGGTGAAAATTGAGGGTTTTGAAGTTTTTTTTGCAATGTTGTTCATTTGGATGATGACCATTTCTCTGTCCTGATCCGCACTAAGGCCTACACCGACAAACTCATCCAAACAACAGTAATTCTCCAAGTATCATATGTCAATCGTTTCGAACTTCTTATGGTAAGCGTTATATGTATCTATTTGTTTTTTTCTTTGTAGATCATTATTTGTTAGATTGCAAAGATGGGTCCTTTTGAGACTTTGTAAATCTTTATTTATGTTTTTTTTTTTTGTCCACTTTTTCACCTTTTTCAACAGCTTTGTATGGCCATCTTTATGGGGATAGCGTATTTTCTTCAGGGTCTTGTGGTCTTTTCAGGGTAGATTCTCATTATATTTACAATAGCATTATCGGATTTCCTCACTAAGATATTTAGATAAGTAAAGAGCACTTCTATGGTTTTTTTTTACATTTGGATTGTGATCCATCCAAGAATTGATTACTTGCTTTGATCAGGTTATACTCTTTCTACAACAATCTTTGCAATAAAAGTACTAATGGAATATTAATTCCTTTATTTTATTTTATCAATTTTTGGTTATCCATTTGTACATGCATGTTTATGGTGCTCCTACTTGACTTTACATGCTTTTGATTTCTAATTAAGAAAGTTTCTCTTATTTGGATAACAAGATTCTTAAGTAAATAAAAGAAAAGAAGGAATCTAATTGGTTCATGATTCTCCAATGAGGGTTGACTGGCTTTATTTAGTTTTTATAGTCACAAGCCCTTTAGCCTTAATTTCATAAGTTTAGCATTGTTTCTTTTTTAGAGTAATTTTTTGGTCTCCTATTATTTGTTTTGCTTTGGTTTCACTAATGTGGTGGCAAAGGCCAACAATGGTGAGACACAAGATATGCGACCCTCTCCGTCCCTCTCTCTCTCTCTCACACACACACACACATGAATAGACAGTTCTTGGTTGCCTAGATGAAAGCATTAGTGATGATAGAGCCTGCTCTCACTATCTTCATGATAGATGCTTGCTATATCATGTTCATGCCATATCTCTAGCTTCCTTCTATATTTTTGTATAGGGATTTAATTTTGAATTGATAAGTAAGAATATTCTTGTAACCTAAAGTTGCTCCTAAGGAATTTAAGATTATGACTTTCTTCCTAGTATCAAATATTTAAGGTGAGTTAATTGTTGACAAAGTCATATATCAAAAAATTGAAGTTGGTTTTGTTAATCCTTTCACTTTTTTTTTTATTTTTTTTTTAATTTTAAATATATATATATATGGCCATCTCCTCTGTTACATCATGATTACTTTCATGTCTTTTCTTGACACACTGACTAATCTTCCCCATAATATCTTTGGTCTTGGTTTTGGCGATGAAGAGATTTGTTGGGCTGGGGTGTATTATCAAAATCTTTCCAAACAAATAGATAAAGTATTCATCTTATTGATTCATTATCCTCTCCTTCAAGCATCTTTAACTTAGGTCAATCTTCCTTAATATGGAGATTGCTTGTCTTCATTTTGTGCAATTAACCCATGCTGGTAACTCTTGTCCATCTTTTCCCCACTTTTTGCATATGATTCTAGTATTGATAATCATGATTATTCCAAAAGTTAAATACTTATGTGTCAAGTATTGGTTTTATACTTGTGTATGAAGCAATAATGTGGACCCTGCAAAATGCTTAGTTTTTTCCTATGGTTGAGACAACCTGGAAATCAATTTGTAGTATGTAAGGATCTTAAATGATGTGTTTTATGACTACTCCACCTGTTGTGTAAGTTTGTTGAATCATGTTCAGGCTATCCTTCCAAGCATCTATGTGGTAGATTTGTTTCAGGAACTTCTCATGTGTTAGTATACGATTTTATGGCATATATGTTTGATAGGGAGCTTTGTTGATTCCTTTCATTGATCAAGGGACTAAAGTTTCTGAAGAACAATGGGCTCCCTAATGCTCACTTTTTATTAGGATCATTTATATATATATTTAATATTTTAAAATTGCCTTCTGTTTTCTTTAACACACATGTGATACTTAGAGAATCACTGTGATGGATCTATCTTTTCATTTCATTTCTACTCTTGATTAATGCTCAAGAAAAACTAGCATGTGCAATTTTTGGGTCATAGTCTATTAAATTGTTCACCAGCCTACAAAATTGATGGATTGATCCATACCAAATCTCATTATAATAACTTTTTAAGATTTTTGACTTAGAATTTTACCCCTTTTCTCAATCAAACACCTATATATGAGGCTTCTTGAATATTTTTGGTTTAGTCTTCAGTCCACTCTGATGCTTCCATATTACTATTTATGACCAACTTATTATGTGCTTATCTATCTATTATATGTTATGGCTAATCTGTATTTTACCAGGATGTAAGATGAAAATGCCTTTCAGAGGCCTCGTCTGAACCCTCGTCTGAAATTCTGTCCGGATAGGGATAGTGAACAAGAAAACCTGAGAGCTTCGTCTGAACCCTCGTTTGAAGCTCCTTCTGGACGGGGATAGTGAATGAGAAAACCCGAGAGCTTCATTTGAAGTATCATCAGAAGATCTGTCCGGACGGGGATAGTGAACAAGAAAACTCGAGAGCTTCGTCTAAACTCTCATTTGAAGTTCTGTTCGGATGGGGATAGTGAACAAGAAAACCTGAGAGCTTTGTCTGAGCGCTCGTCTGAAGTTTCGTCCGAACGAGGATAGTGAACAAGAAAACCCGAGAGCTTCGTCTGAAGTCTCGTTTGAAGGTTCGTCCAGACGGGGATCGAATTGACCCTAATAATCTTTTTTTTTTTTTTTTTAATGTGTTAGACCTATTAGCGTCGACTAAATGTGGATGCTAATAATTCAACCATCAGTGTCCACAAGTTTGGATGCTGATGGTTGATTTATTTTTTATTCTTTTATCATTAGCGTCGACATAAAATGGATGCTAATAGTTCGTTATTAGCATCCACTATAGATGGGGACGCTAATAGTTCACTATTAGCATTGACATTGTGTGGACGCTAATAGTGAACTATTAACGTCTAAATTTAGTTGACGCTAATAGTGAACCATTAGAGTCGAGTTTGGCTTTCGTCCATTCCATTATTAGCGATCAAACTACACAACTCTATGTTGACGCTAAAATGTGATTATTAGCGTCCACATAAGGTCAACGATAATAATCTCATTAGAATCGAACGATTAACGTCGACCTCATTAGTGTCCAAAAGTCAACGTTGATAGTATTAGCGTCAAATTTTGGACCTTTAGCATCCAAAAAAGGTCAATGCTAAAGGGCTAATTTCTTGTAGTGTGAGTTTGTGTGTGGATCACAAGAGAAGATTGCACAATGCAAACAGCCAGGTCAGACGATAATGTGAATAATTATTTTAAGTCTATTCATTTTTTTAATAAAATAGTCATCTCG
The DNA here is from genome assembly GCA_013348765.1 of Carpinus viminea. NCBI lineage: Eukaryota > Viridiplantae > Streptophyta > Magnoliopsida > Fagales > Betulaceae > Carpinus > Carpinus viminea. Next base: position 42,950,898 of record CP054667.1, on the reverse strand, counting down.
CATACTAAATGCATCCTTAATCTTTTGATTAATATTTTAGGATAAAGTTTTCTTCCATTGGATTGGAGCAACTTCCTTTAACTCAGTCTATAAAAATGACATATGTCATTTGAACATGTGAGATTAGGGTTGGGCATGGGTCGGGTTGGGCGGGTTTTGGCCCATTCGGCTACCCGACCCGTGCATGTCGGGTTTGAATATTTTCAACCCGCGGCAACACTAAAATTCTGAAAAACCGGCGGGTATCGGGCGGGTCGGCTCGGGTTATTTTTGTCGGGTTATTCGGGTCGGGTCGGGTATTTTTCAAGTCTTTAAAAAAGAAAGAAAGAAAGAAAAGACCTGTTGGAAAATAATCAACGGTTGGCATTCTCTTTTTCATGAATATTGAGCATTTTGATACCCTTTTATTAAACACATTATAATCCTTTTTCATTACATTTCTCATTTTGATTTCAATAATAAGTGATTATTAATCACCACAGTATGAACAACATAAAACAAATTCACGGCAATGACTACCCACATTAAGAACAAATTTTTATCGACAATCTAATCCATTAAATTCCATATACTAATCAAATTTAACACATAATATAACTACAAAAACTGTCATAGTCGAAAACATTTAACACACTAAACTACAACTACAAAAAGAAAAAAGAAAAAAAAAAAAAAAGCAAAAACCAGAATATAACTACAAAGACTCACAGTCAGAAAATTTAACACACTAAACAACTACAAAAAAAAAAAAAAAGGAAGCAAACATAATATGTTTATCACTATCGATTATATGTTTAACATTGCAGACATTACATAAATAAAATTTAAAGGCCAAGCACACATAAAACATTGTTACATCAAAATAAAAGTTACAAAATACAAGCTATTAGCTAACAAATCACTAGACCACCAGGTAGATGCCTAGCAACAAAATCTGGCGAATACAACTTCAAGTCACTAATCATCCTCAAGGAGAATCGATGTTCTTCAAAGATATTTCTACAAAGAATGAATCAAAAAATTACATTATCAATTGAAACCGTTAAATAAAATTTGTAAATAGCAAAATAAATTAATAAGTAAACTAAAATGATCAAAAAAGCTTGATTCAAGTTTATAACTTTCACATCATCAACTATATCGAGTCAAGGCGAGAGGTTTTGCCCTTAACCAATTTTGTGAACATATCAATGCTTCAACGTTCTGGGGCTAATGAACTTGAAAAGGATCTAACACCGTCCTCCGATTGCTAAAAGCCGACTAAAAGCAAGCTGTTGTAATAGGAATGGCAACACATCTCGTGCTATTTTGGCAAGAATTGGGAATTTTGTTGAGTTCACCTTCCACCAATTTAAAATATCGAAATTTGCACAAGCCTTTTCAACATCCTCCATCAAATATCGATCTAACTCCGATTTGCTTTCATTATTACTTTTAGAAGATAGGTATTTGTGAAACCTATTCATAAAGTAAAGGTTGGCACTCTCATTTTGTTCTATTTGTATTGAGGAACCTTGAGACAATTCACTACTATGTGGAGCTTGAGAAGAACTTTGTCCAACATTGTAGTAATCATATAATTTGTCAATGCATGACCTCAATTTTTTCACCATCTCCTACATTCATTAGCACCAAGCACATCTTTGAACCAATATTCCAATGACTCCAATTTGGTTAGTGGATCAAGTACAACCGCAACAAACATCATCAAGTTAACCTTATCATTGTTACCAAGATCACCCCAATATTTATTGTACTTCAACATCATCCTCTCCATAGCACTCAATACCGAATCACCACTATCAATATATTCTTGTAAGTGCATTTGAATGCCACAAATTTCTTGGAAGTACATATTAGATGTACAATACAAAGACCCAGAGTCGGTTTGTTGCATCATAAAAAGTTTGAGAAACTTGAGAAAATCCTAATCTGATTCCAATCAACAAATCTAGGAGGTCCCAAACCTCTTTCTCATTCTTTTCCTCATTCAATGCAATGTTAAAGTCTTTATCAACCGACTCCATAAGTTGGAAAGCAGATTGACATTTCTCAGCACCTTCCAACATAAAAAATGTAGAGTTCCATCTAGTTGGAACATCAAGGCACAACAAACCCTTGAAAGTAAGTTGTTCTCTTTCAACACAAGTCTTAAACTTCTCAAATCTTGCAGGTGAAGACTTCACATACTTCACTTCTAACCCTCACAATAGAATCTTCAACTTCTTTCAAACCATCGGTCACAATAAGATTTAGTATGTGTGCACAACACCTCATATGCATATATTGACTCTCTAATATGGCACCCGGCTTATTACAAGTTCTCATCTTCACATATTCTAAAGCAGAATCATTGGAAGTAGCATTGTCAACTATGATAGTGAAAATGTTACGAATACCCCACCCAAGCATACACTCCAAAATCTTCTCCCCAATGGTTTCACCTTTGTGATTAGGAATTAAACAAAAGTTTAAAATTCTTTTGTGCAAGTTCCAATCACTATCAATAAAATGAAAGGTGATTACCATGTAATTAAGTTTTTGTACCGAAGTCCATGTATTAGTGGTAAGACAAACCCGAGCATCACTCGTCATAAACATTGCCCTCAACTTTTCCTTCTCTGACATGAATAGCTTAACACAATCCTTCATCACAGTATAACGAGAAGGAACTTGAAACCTAGACTCAATTGTATTCATGAACTCATGAAATGCTTCAGTTTCTACAAACCTAAATGGCAACTCAGCCTTAATTATCATCTTAGCAATTGCCAACCTTATTTTCGTAGCATTGTACTTTGCAATCACCAAATTACCAACACATCCATCTCCCATGACATTTCCCCATCTTTCTTAGCCTCAAAACTTAACTTTGATTGTGACTTATCAAACCTACCGAATATTTTTGCAAGTATTCCTCAAATGAGTTAGCATAGATGAAGTACCTAGCCTTTTACTATGAGCTAAACAATTTCTTGCAATGATTGCACTGTGCTTTAGGATCCTCGGGATCACCCCCCTCCACTTTGGTAAAATGTTCCCAAACCATTGATGTTTGTTCAGATTTTTTAGGTTTTGGTGGGAGACTTGAACTAGGGTTTTGAGCTGAACTATCAAGGGAAGGCATAGTACTATCACTAAGAGTAGGAGTAGATGAAGTAGAACTAGAACCAACACCACTAATTGGACGACCAGTCATGAGTCTACAATAAATGGAAGAAAAAAAATATCAAATATGGTAACTAAACAAGCCATGAAAAAATTAAATAAAACACTCCATACAGTAATAATAGCAATATGTCATAAATCATAAACTCATGAAAAGCAATCTAAGCAGATATGAAAAGCCAAAAAGAAGTGAAAAGAAGTGAACCCAATGGGCTCTCAAATGCGAATTATCTACAAACTATAAACACGATTTTGAAAAACAAAAAAACAGTTAATAAAAACAGCATCCAAACAATATCTAAATTACCAAAACATCATCTCAACCTCAAACAATACAACTGGGCTCTCAAATGCAGAATTATCTGAGTGAACCCTAGTTCAGGTCTCCCAAACAGCCAAAAAGAAGTGAACCCAACTGGGCTCTCAAATGCAGAATTATCTACAAACTATAAACACGATTTTGAAAAATAGAAAAGCAGTTAATAAAATCACGAAACCACGAAATCACGAAATCATAATTCACTTAATAAGAACCCACACAACAACGAAATCACAAATTAGAACCCACAAGACAACGAATCTAAGCAGGCCCCATCACAAATCGAACCCACGACAACGAATCTAAGCAGACCCCATCAACAAAGCGAAATCACAAATCAACCCACGACACAAATCAATATATCCAAAGCTACGGACCCCATCAACCAAGAAACAAGCTTCAAGAACAAATCTAAGCAGAGAAAATGCTTACCGGATCCTAGACTTTTCCGTGAGTCACGAATAAGTGTGAGAGATCGAGAGAGAGATATCGAGAGAGAGAGAGAGAGAGAGACCATGATTGAGAGTCTAAGAGTAGAGAGATCAAGACTCTGTTCTACGGACCTATGGTGGTCGGTGGGCAGTGGGTGAGGATCGTGAGGTATTGACTACTGAGGGTCTGGGCAGTGGGTGAGGGAGAGTCGAGAGGTCTGCGTCTGAGGTAGGGCTGGGCACGAGTGGATGCTGCGGCTTGATCATATGATATATTAGTTCTAGGTTTTTTTTTTTTTTTTTTTTTTTAAGGTATATATGATCAGCGGGTTATTCGGGGTGGGTCGGGTACCCGCCCAAATTTTTTTATTAAAATTGATAACCGACACAACCGGGTTTTGTTATTTTGAACCCGAACCTGCGAAAAACTGCATAAAATCCGCCCGGATCGGCTCGGCTCGGGGCGGGACGGCTCGGGTTGGTCGGATCGGGCGGGTTCTGCCCACCCCTATGTGAGATGGATATGTTTTTTTTTAATAGCAAGGACAAACTTGGAATAAATAATATTAAAACCCATGTGCATCTCACATGTTATTAAAAAAAATGAGACATGTCATTTTTATAGACTAGGTTGAAGAAAGTTCCTCCAACCCAGTTTGGAGGAAAATTTGTCCAAAAAAATGCTAGTTTTGCTTGTACAGTAACGAGTCGAGTTGAACAATGTTGAGCTTAGTTTTGAGCCGAGCTTAATTGGGTGAGTATCGAGCGGGCTCATGAGCCATTTGGCTCATTTACATGCCTATTCGTATCAGGAGGTAAATGGTATGTCACGAACCCATGCATTAACCTGATTGACAATATAACAAGTCTCACAAAGCTATATGCATCGTCCATTAGCTAGTGCCAAATATTGTATATTTGACCCTCATTAACTTATGTTTGTTAAGCTCTTAGTGTTGTTAATATCTAATGTTTAGATTAGTTTTAGTGTTTTATGGTGTTGCAGGTCCTTGCGATCGAATTGCGGTTTAAAGGGTGATTTTAGCAAAGAAGGTCCCTGGAAGTGCACTTGAGCTGCGATAGAGCGCATTGCACTCAAGCCTGAAAGGCACAATCGAGCACATGCCTCGTCAGCCCGTATTGCCCTAGCTCATTGCATTCATTGCTTGCGTCGTGAAAATTTGGAGCAGTTACGTGCGCTCGAGTGCACTGACCTACGATCGAGCACACCCTTGACCTGGTAGCAAATTAAAATTGCTTATAAATAGAACCTTGTCTCATTTTTGTAAACTTACATTTTGGAGGCGCCTGGGAGGCCAGAAACCTCTCTGTTCTTCATTGTAAACCTTATAAAATCGTCATTTATTTTATTAGCCTTTAGTTCTTTATGATTAGAGGCTAAATCTTCAACTAAGGTTGAAGATGAAGCCTTGCCATTTATTTATCTACATGTTTTTGTGTTTAATTTAATACTTCATCCGTCGTTTAATGTTTTGTGTATTTGTTTCAATTCAGTTTTGTGACAAAATTTTTGTTGTTTGTGAATCATAAAATGGCCAATATCCATTGTGTTCCAATCCGGAGGTACATCAGATGATTGGATCAAGACGAGGTATCCACTGTGATCAATGATACAGTATATGATTTGATCTCGAACTAATATCCGTTGTGACTCGTTATACGGTACATACATCGGATGATTCGTCTAGATTTTATAATAGCAATAGTACATGCATAGTGCTTAATCGATAGACGGATGTCTAAGCATAATAATATGTTTATTAATGTGGTGAGGTGGATTCTAAGACCTTAGTGTTTTTTATCTATTTGTTTTTATAGCATTTAGATTAGTTTATTTTATTGCACGCCATATGTTTGATATTTGTAATTAGGTTAAGATATAGTTAGTTTAGGCATAGAATTAGTTTTTCATAAACGCGATTCCCTGTGGATTCGATCTCGTACTTTTGCAATGCTACATGAACAATGACTCGTGCTATTGCGAGTACATTAAATTTGTACATCATGCATGATTAATTAAAGTTTACATCTTTGTAACGAAGTATAAATAACATTAGACATAACATAACACATTAGAGTTGACAAATGCATCTATGTAAATAAAGCTTTACATATAAACAAATGGCTATACAAAGATGTCACATGCGACATATGCCATGTACCAAAAAAACCACATCTAAGCATATACGTAAATACTCTACAAAATGGGACTAACAACTAGTTCAACAAAGCCAACCTCCGACGTTCCTAGACCTCGAACATCATAGCCCAAATACAAGGCTACAGAATCCTCATCTACCGTCTATGTACCTGCATCCACAACATCATTTGCACCTTGAAAACCCGAGATACAGGTGGAATTATGAGCCCACCGCCTTTATAAAATAAAGATCTCAGCAGTATGAAACTCACTAGGCTTTCCAAAAGAGTCATCATTTAAAAACATAATAACTTAGCTGTGAGAGTATATGTAAGCCCAATTTTCCACCCTCGGAACATGCACATACTAACCCATCTAACTTTATACATACTTACAAATCATATAGTTTAGTAATAAAACCTATTAAATCTCATCATGCATCATCCATCTGTCTAGCATAAAAATATCATATAAATCACATCATAAAACATCATTATAAACTCATGAAACATATGCACTCAAATCATATTTTTCGTTGTGTTGTTGAGGGACTCTAACCTCCTTGTCCTTGATTTATCATGGAAGTTGAGAAACTCTAACCCCTTTCATAAGTTTGAGGGACTCTAACCCCCTTCATGGTTTACCATAGGCGTTGAGGGACTCTAACCCCCTTCATAAGTATGAGGGATTCCAGCCCTCTTCACATGATTTTCGTGAGAGTTAAGGAACTCTAACCCCATTCATAAGTGAGGGACTCTAACCCCCTTCACATGATTTTTGTGGGCGTTGAGGGACTCTAACCCTTTTCATAAGTTTGAGGGACTCTAACCCTCTTCATGGTTCAGCATGAGCGTTAAGGAATTCTAACCCCCTTCATAAGTATAAGGGACTCTAACCCTCTTCATGGTTTTGTGTGAACGTTGAAGGACTCTAACCCCCTTCATAAGTTTGAGGGACTCTAACCTCTTTATGGTTTCTTATTCCATTTCATGTTCATGCACCATGCTTTGTGCAATAAAATCATCATGTACATGCTTTCATTTAACATTATATTCTTTCAACATCATATGTAACATGTCATAAACTTATGAAATCATTACTCATGAGACATCATCAATAACTCACAAATCCATTTAATTCTTTGAACATAGTCATTCCATTCTATGTTCATGCATCAAATCATCATGTTCATGCTTTCCTTTCACATCATATTCTTTCAACATCATTTATAACATATCATATAACTTATGAAATCATTACTCATGAAATATCATCAATATTTCATAAATCCATTCAATTCATTGAACATAATCATAAATCATATATCCTTATAACATAACATTGGCTCGAATTTAAACAATCATATCATGTTTGGAAACCCATTCTAAAATCACTTTCTTTGCTTTGTAAGCAAAAATGCTTACTAAATTTTAAATCATTTAAATCAACAAAACATTAAAACATAGTATCTTGGCTCAGTAAGTAAAATACTTACCTATCCTTGACACGTTTGCAAAGGATCCTTCAACCCAGCCTTAGCAATTCTCATTGCATTACATTCATCACATTACAAATTACCATTAAACTCTACTTACAACCTCACTTTAATTCTAACAATTGATAGTGTCCAATTCCCCTCAAGTATCATAGTTCTATAATCACCTATAGAAATTAAGGGTTTACTTGCTGCTCATTAAGTCACTAAATCAAAGAACATTAATGATTAATTAACATTCTAAATGTAAATAATCATTCTAAATAACAATTCCAAATGTTCATACACTAAAAGCCCTAAATTTAATTCCAACGGTAAAACTAGATTTTATATCCATATTTCAACAATTAGTAAAATTAGAGTTTCAACTCATTAATCTAATAGCCTAAAACTAGAATGATGCATAACAATCCACTATACACGAAAGCCCTAAATTAATTTAGAGATTTAGCTTCATATTAAAAATACCCAATTTTTGATCTAATCACAAATCTAACATCTAATATGATTTTTGTGCTTAATACTCAATGGATAACACAAAAATGCAATAAGAAACTAGAAATTCGATAAATTCACAAAAGCCCCAAAATCCCATATAAGAACCCTAATTTTCATATCCAACAAAATCCCCACAAATCAACATACTTTCAAGCTTCCAATCTAATGAGTAAAACATAAAATCATAAGAGGAAAGTTAAAGATTTACCCAACACAATCCATGGCCGGAAATCCCCTCCAAGCTTTCTTCTTCTCTTGCTTTCTCTTTCCATCTTTCTTTCTTTCCCACGGTCAGCAGCTCTTACTTTCTCTCTATCACGTTCTCTCTCTCTCATTTGGTCTTGAGTGTATGTGTGGGTGTGGAGAATGGAGAAGGAGATGAGAAGAATGGGAGAAAGGAGAGAAAGGGGGAGGAAAGGAGGACTTGCGTGAGGATGAGGGGGATGGAAAAGAAAGAAAATAGAAAAGGAGAATGGGTTGGACACGTTCTCTCTCTCTACCAATCACTTGAAATTTCCTTCCTAAAATACCCCTCTACCAACCTCTAAGTGTACCAAATTGCCCCCATCTAAGCCCATTAAACACGAAAGACTCCTAATATAATAAATAACTATCTTATTTTTGCTACACTTTATTATGCTAAAAACATAAACCTATTTTATTTTATTAATCAATTGTCACACTAATATTATTATTAGTTATTTCATACATATCTCAAATATGATAAAATCATTATTATTATATCTATTATTTTAAATCATCCCATATACTATTTATTCTATTAATTAATTCGGCTTATTATAAGGTTACTAATAATAAATTTAATTATTTTCTCAAGTCTTATAGGTACCACTCAAAGTAATCTTATAATGACGTGATTCAGTCTTGAAAGCATGAGGATTTAGCTTCACATAAAAAGCCGGTACTTCGACCTGAACTTGTTTTATGATGTCCTTCACTCGACAATCAGAATTTTCAAAAAGTAGTAGGCTACAATGGAGTGCATTGGTTGTCACTCGACAATCAGAATTTTCAAAAAGTAGTAGGCTACAATGGAGTGCATTGGTTGGGAGTATTTTGAAACAGATGATGGGGTTGATGGTGTTGTGTCCCTATGCGTGGTGAAGCAATTTAGTCCTTGTCAGAATTATATTATGGTGGTTCTTCATTGTAGGACCCAGATTTATCCATATGGGCTCTGTGGCCTTCCTAAAGAAATCAAGCCTGAATAAAGGCCCATTAAGTATTAAAGAAACCCGGTCCACCTGAGTGTTATATCTACTGATTGGATCCTCGGTCCAACCGAGGATCAGGCTCATTATTAAATCCTTGGGAATATCTGATGATTATGTCTACTATTGGATCCTCGGGGATATCCGAGGATCTGTTCCACCAGTTACACATCTATTATCAAATCCTCGGTTGTGCCGAGGATTCTTCTGCTAGCTAGGCAGACATCACCCGGTGCCTATAAAAGGAGAGCTCTACCCCCATTCCAAGGTATCCCTTATTCTCCCAGTTCATTACCTCTTTGATTTGATTAATCTCTTTGAGGTTCACATCACTGACTTAGGTATTGGAGCTCCCATCACTGAAACACCACCGGCCACTCTTATCTTATTTCTCTCTTTTGTAGCGAGGCTAATCTATACACAAACATCCAACCATCAACACACCGACCAATAAAAGTTCACCACGTCATCCTCGAAAAACTGTGTTCTAACAGTTTGGCGTTGTCTGTGGGAACCATTTTTCAAATCTGTTCTTACTCTCAATTTATTTCGAAGGATGACCATCCTATCACCATCAAACGTTGATACTCAGCCAGAAGCCCTAGTGAGGCCCAAGGATCCAAATACTCGGACAACTTCATTAGAGGAAGCCATCAATTGTGTTAGTAGATCCATGGCAACCACGAAGAATGAATTTGAGGATCTTACCTCATGGTTGCTTCACCAAGGGGAGATCAATCTTGAAAATAGACACAAATCTATCTGTGTGGGCAAAACCCCGATGGGCAGGCAAGACAATAACACCTCGATCCTCAGAAGCTGCCAAATATCATCTCAGAGCAGGTGGGATGTCCCTCATTGGGAGTTACACCATGAAAGGCTCCAAGAACCACACTCCTATGACAAAGAGCTTTGTAAGCCTTATTACCCTTAGAACTGCCATAGTCAGTCTCATCCTGACCAATCGTATTAACCACTAGCCGGATACCAAGCCATGGAGAAGAAAGGCAAGGAGAAGGCCTTCCCAATCAAAAAAAAAAAAAAAAAAAAAAATACACACCATGGTTGAAAAGCCTCTGTCAAGCACCAATATGCTCTTTACAAATCGGGTAATGAATTTTCCCTTCCCCGATAATTTCAAAGTTCCCCTAATTATTAGTTATGATAGAAGAGGAGACCCTATTACCCATATAGAAGAATTCTAGACTCACCCATTTCTCCATGGCATCCCCAATGAAATTGCTTGCTGAATCTTCCCTCTAACTCTGAAAGAGGAGGCTCGCAAGTGGTTTGACTGTTTAGATCATGGATCTATCAATAGCTTCGGTACCATGAAGCATCAATTCTTAAATCGGTTCTCAGCTATCCAAAAGAAAAAATGACATCCTGACTCTTTGTTCTCCTTAGAGCAAGGAAAGACCGAGTCTCTTGGAAATTTTGTGAAGAGATTTGGTCAAGAGATGCGGACAATCGAGGATTGAGCGAGGAAACTATACTTTTGGCCCTAATCAATGGAATGAGAACCGAGGAACCTTTGATGACCAAGTTGGCTTGGGGGTCAACAGTGGGTACCTTATGCCAGTTCATGAGTAAAGTCGAGGGATACATATACCAAAAAGAGGTCATCAAGACATTAGGCAAAATTGATAGGCCTTTGAGCCCATCGAGTGAAGTCTAAAAGGAAGAAAAGTCTTCCTTAAAGAAGAGGAAGAAAGACACTAGCACCCATGAAAGGTGAAATCAATGTCCAAACCAGATGTGGACTCCTCTAAACGCAAGCCTTTCAACGGTATTCATGAAGGTCAGGAAGGATCCTAGTTTCAAACCACCGCAGAAGATGAGAACCTCGCCAACAAAGCACAATAATAAAAAACATTGCAAGTATCATCGTGACCATGGTCATTGGACCGAAGGTTGCGTCGTTTTGAAGAAAGAGGTAGAAATGCTCATCCAAAGCGAAAAGCTAGCTAAGTTCGTAGTGAAAGAGGAAGGAATCGGAAACCATCTTTGGGATAATCGGCCACCAGAAGCAAAGCTTTGAGGCAAACTCACAACCTTCGAAATCTTCGAAGGACTTCGCTTCGATAAATGAAGACCAATAAGGGTAACCACTAAGTCTCGATGAATGAGGGCCATTAAAATTGAGACCATCGTTAAAAGAAGAATGAGAAGTACTAACCCCATAGGAACCTTTTCTTCCTTATAAACTCATGTATCCAAAAGTTCTATGTATGATTTCATTAGTCGCTTAGACTACGTTTCAATCAACAAAAGTTTCAAAAGAAGTTTCGTCACAGTCTAAAACAAAAGTACCCAATGGATTTCCTTTTTAGGGTTTATCCAATCGTGTAACCAATGTTTTCGATGGCCAATGTGTTATAAATTACTGAAAACCCCTGTAGAACGAAAGTATCCTTAGCCCTCTTTGGCTCACAAGAGACCACCAAATTTGAACATTACGGTCGAGGATCGATCAATCATTTACCAAACACCCTGTCCGTTACTAACAAAGGAATCTTCGGCGTAGCCAAAAATTAGGTAATCTTCGGCGTGGTCGAGGATTTGGTGATGTTCTATTGACAGGCAGATCCTTGGCGTAATCGAGGATTCGGCAATGCTCTATCACCAAGCCCACTACCGTGTCAACACAAAGGGAGTTTTGAGTAGATTAGTTCTAGTACCTTCAGATTACGCAATTCATAGGCAAAAGTATTGGGAGGCAGTAAGAGAAAAGTAACAAAACCAAAGATGTATGATAAACAATAGCCACTCTATTTTTAGTATTAAACTTTCTATAGTCTCCGATTTCAAAGAAAAGGCCGATCATCAAGACTAATTACAAAGAAAATGCCGATCATAAAGGCCAACTACAAAAAAAACTCTGAGTACAAATCTTCATCAAACTACTCCTAAAGAAGAACACATTCTTAAGCCCACAGCTGGTGACATTGTACACACGCACTGGAACATGATAAACAAGAGACGCCACCATGGACAAGAAGGGTATCCCATAAAACTAGTAGAGAGGTATTCTCACCGAAAAGCAGCTAGTGAAGTTGTACAGAGAGGAGGCATTACGTTCAGCCCAAATGCTCATCTTAAGAAGCACCACCCGACGGATTGGGTTTGGCCAAAGCCCGAGACCTCCAAAATTGGCACCTCCTACGTCCGACCCTTGTGGATAGCGACTAGTTACACCTCTGACTCCATGATCTGACGATCTCACGATTCCAGCTACGATCCTTTAGCGTCAGCTGATGGTCCTTTGATTTGAGTTCACCCATCATCCTCGACAGCTAGTTCATATGCTTAACGAGAGTATACTCATGATATTCTAGTACTAACTTTAACCCAAAAAGCTCCACCCGTATATCTTGAGGAGCACGGGAACTGACTTCACCAGAGGACCCATTGTCAACAGGCCCAATAGGAGGGTAGCGGAGCCGACAGATGATGAGGAGTCCTCGGAGCTATCAGAAGAGGAAATGACACGAAACCAAGTATCCTTGAAGGCTAAGAAGAAAAGAAGGAGGAAAAGGCCAATGATTTATGCTGAATTAGAGCACAAGGTCGATATTTATAAAAAAGACACGTGGGAAAGCAAACATCAAAATAAATATGAGACGAAAAAATAGGCAAACCCATGGGAAAGTTCAACAGATGTCGTATCACAGGGTTACACGTACTCCACCCTCGAACAGTGCGATTCAACGAAATGATGACCCTGGAAATACGAAATGACAGAAGGTGAATAGACGATCTGGCCAAAGATTCTCTTCTCAGTTCCAAATCCTCGGTCGTAAAGCCAAAATGTCAAACAATAATAACAAGTTGTCTAAATCCTCGGTTGCAGAGCTGAAATGCCAAGTTAAATCCTCGGCTTTAAATCCTATGCCACCGGGGGGGGGGGGTAAGCATGCCTCTATAGTAGTTCGGATACACATTGTCTGCTCATGTTCCTTTTTCATTCAACGACAGTCTAAAGGCCCTAGGCCATGGTAGGTCAAAGGACACGGGACTTCCAGTGTTCAAGCAAATAGTCAGAAAATATAAAGAAAGTACTCTCCCAATCTATGCTCGGTAAAAAACTTTCTTAAGTCCATCTTTATGATAAATTATAGTTATGAAAAGTATTTTCGAAAATTAATTTCTTGTGAACATAAAGCCTTTGAAGTAGGAGTGTTCTAAGAACCAAGAGCCTGTTAAGAATGTAAAGCCTCTGAAGTTGGATTGTTCTAAGGTTAGAAATACTCGGGAATACAGCTGAACTAAGCACTTTTCTGAGATAAATACGAACGTACAACCTCTGAAGTAGGAATGTTCTAAAAAAATCTGTTAAAAACTTAAAGCCTTTAAAATAGGATTGTTCTAAGGTCAGAAATATTCCGGAATATAGCTGAACTAAGCACCTTTCCGAAACAAAGCATTATGCCAACTTAAAATACAGCCAAAGTATTCTCCCAGAGAATAACTCTGTGAGATATAGCTGCAATACCAAATTGTGTAAGAAGAGTTCAGAGAAGAATGGTTAATAAACATTCTCATGAAACTCAAATAAGAAGAAGCACTCATTCAAAAGTCAAAGTGGATGTTAGCTTTACTATTACCAGAGAACAAGCGAAAGTTAGAAGAACTTGCTATTCTCATTTAGAAACAAAAGGGAAAAGATTTTGTTCTCAAAATTACATTCTCAAAAGCAAAATACATCAGGAGAGTTCATCAAAAGAATCTCTCGGACGCTACAAGTATTGGCTATTTGGATCCTCTGTAGGGACACGATCCCATGATTTGGTAGAAGAGTTTATTGATCCCGTGTGTCTGTCGTAACCGACGGTGAGTTTGTCGCAACCTGGCTAGCAATCAAGCCTTCCCTTCCAAGCCTTGGCTTGTCATTAACTGTAAATACCGGTCGGGCCTCTTCTCTTCCAACTGCAGCTACATAAACACCTTTGACAATCAAAGCCTCCACCTCCATTGTTCCACCATGTTCAGGCTCTAAAGGCTTCCTTACCACCTTTGCTTTGGGGGATACCCGTACAAAAGGTTCTTCCATCGCCACGTTTGTCAAAATTTGCTCAATATATCGCTCGATTTCTTTTTCTAAGTCAGATAGTGGTGCAACCTCAACAGTAACTTGGGATGGCGGCACGTTAGAAAGCGGCACCATTGTTAGAGATCCATATTCTTCAACAATAGTTACGTTCTCTGGCGACCTAACCTTATAAGATTTTTGAGGAGCTGTCCCTCTTTCTGTAAAAGTTTTCTTGTGTCAGCCAAAGCACTCAAGAGGCCTCTCTTTAGAGCTTTGGGTAGTTCATCATAATGACTTTTAGTAACCACCTCGATTGGCTCAGCTCCAACATTTTCCCCTGGAGAAATCTCCACCATTTCAAACTCGGTCCCACTAGACGCAACGCCCAACAAAGGGCTCTCTACGAATTCATTTGTCATCTCGAAAACAGTAGGAAAACAAGTTACGGCCAAAATTGTCGACACATTATCGCCCATCTTGCCTTTTCCCTTCTCCTCCCTCGTTCTCCAAAGAGGGGCAGTTTGTCTGGCGGGAGAAGGTTGAGCGGTAGTATGCTTTGGAAATTCAAGACCTTCTTTCTGAGGGACCTCGATGGTCCGCTTCTACTTTTTTGGGGAAGCTTAAGTAGCAGATTTCGTGGGTGGCTCAAGAATTCCCTCTTGAAGGATCTTGGATGTTCTTTCCCCTTCAACCTCGCTTGGCGATGTATCCGATGGAAGAGCTGAAGATTTTTGCTTTTCCAATTTGGAGTGCTACGACCTTTCATTTTCTCTTCAACTTTGATCCCTCTGGCCCCCCTCCTTCAATTGAGGGAGTACTTCAGACAAGCAGCCAATGCCGCCTGAGAAAAGATGGCGTTGAATTCCATCTCCAAAGCATGCTCCTCGGCGTATTTCAGCAGACCCTGTACATGAGCATTTTTGCTCTTGTTTAAAATGGGTTCCTCTTGCCTTGAAGTCGAAGCACGACAAGTCTCCCAAGGAACTCTCGAGCCTACGACAATCTCCGTGGAAGAAAATTTCCAATCACCTTGGGCGAAGAAGAATTTATTTCTTCAAAATTTATTGCTGGAATATCTAGACAGCAGAATAAACTTGGTCTTCTGACGACCCTGAAAGTTAAAAGTAAACACAGACTTGGGATTCCTTGATAATTTGTATATCTTCAAAAACTCTCGAATCGAGAGTTTGTGTCCCTCTCCAAGAACCCTCGGCCAAAGAATCACGCAAGCAAAGAAGGTCCGCCAAGCATTGGGAGCAAGTTGGTGAGGAGCTATCTGAAGATAGTGAAGCATCTCCCTCACCACTCTCGGAAATGGGAACCTGAAGCCTGCCTCAAACATATCTTCGTACACAAAAACTTCATGCTCGTTTTCATGAACCACCGTGCCTTTATACTTCGTATTGAAATGCAACTTTATAGAAGATGGAATGGAGTATGCTCTGCGAAGTCGAGGTTCGTCAGTACAAGTTATCTCGGTTTTCCAAAATCATGGGTAAGAGGTGTCCATAATATCGGTAGCATCAGTTTCTTTTTAGCCCATTATGGGGAAAGACTCAAAAGCAAGGCTATGAGGAATAGAGAAGTTTTGTGATTGGAACAAAAGATAGGAAGCCCACAAACAAATTTGATTCAAGGAAGGTTCGAGTATAGGAAGAAGAAAATCTAGGTATTTCGGAAAAGGATTTTTAGAGTTAACGAAATACTCTATAGAAGGAACAATCTCTATAGAAGCTCTGAAATACACTGATCGCAGGAAGAAATATTGAGCAGTGCGACTCAAGTTAAACCAAGCCAGAATTGAAGGAAGAAACAGGCGGAGAATCCTTTCTTAGATATCACAGATGAATGAAATCAAAGGTTCTTTATGAACTAGAGAAGAGAAAAAGATGAGGCGATGAGAATTCTAAAAGTTCAAAATTTAAAGCTCCTTGAAAGCAATGGCGTCGTCCATACTAGAAGCCGGCCCTGAATCGCCACATGTCCAGAGATTGGAAACTGTGCTTTCATCAAAGATCGTGGGATGGATCTTTTAAAGATTATGCCTCTGCCTAGGCCCTAAGTAATTAAGGTATCATTCAAGCTGCTCACACATTGACTTCGGTGATTCCTCTTCTGAAGCCCTAACCAAAAAAAAAAAAAAAACTATACATAAATTTCCTAAAGTCTTTCTAACCAGGAAATTGGGGGGTAACTGTAGGACCCAGATTTATCCATATGGGCTCTGCGGCCCTTCTAAAGAAATCAAGCCCGAATAAAGGCCCATTAAGTATTAAAGAAACCCGGTCCACCCGAGTGTTATATCTACTAATTGGATCCTCAGTCCAACCGAGGATCAGGCTCATTATTAAATCCTTGGGAATATTTGAGGATTATGTCTACTATTGGATCCTCGGGGATATCTGAGTATCAATTCCACCAGTTACACATCAATTATCAAATCCTCGGTTGTGCCGAGGATTCTTCTGCCAACTAGGCAGACATCACCCGATGTCTATAAAAGGAGAGCTCCACCCCCACTTCGAAGGTATCCCTTATTCTCCCAGTTCATTACCACTTTGATTTGATTAATCTCTTTGAGGTTCACATCACTGACTTAGGCATCAGAGCTCCCATTGTCGGAACACCATCGGCTGCTCTTATCCTATTTCTTTCTTTTGCAGCAAAGCTAATCTATACACAAACATCCATCCATCAACACACCGACCAATAGAAGTTCGCTCGCCATGTCATCCTCGAAAAACTGTGTTCTAACATTCATGATCATTAATTTGGGTTCTGTAGCACTTCTGCATCCACACGTTCACCCGTCTCCTTCATACCTTTTTTTCATTGCTTTCAAACGTTCTAGTTTCTTGAATGCATGTTGACTAGCTTGGTTAAGGTGCTCATATTATGGGAAAAAATCCCATTTGTTTGACTAAGTCAAGCAAGAAGTCATCACGTTGTTGGTGGCTAATTGATTACCACCGTAAGAACGTCCGCTCTGAGTATTCATTGTATCATGATACATATCAAAACTTCGGCTCTGATTCCAAAATTGATGCTAGCCAAAAGCAAATATAAGCCAACAAGGAAATATAAGATTAACCCAAAAGTTTGGCTTCACACCAACAAAGCAAGAGAATCACAGCAAAATAATTCTTCCATATCTTCATTGAGTACATGATTACATATAAAGACTCCTAGTGAAACTTGAGATGAAGACCCTAGCGAAACTTTAACTAACAAAAGGATAAAGACTCCTACATCTAGCTAGTTGGGGACCCAAGAGACTTTTGAGCAAACAAAGGACTCTTCATGATCAGCTACTTGAACTGTTGTGAAAAATAAAAATGAAATAGTTGTAGGCATGATAGTAGTAGAACCCTCTACTGCCACTGCGTCACTTCTTTTTCTCAATTCTTTCTTCAACTTGCATTTCAGATTTTCTACTGATCACCTGTCCAATCAACATCTTTTGGGCGAAAAAGAGACCTAGACAAGTATGTTGAGTGGATAATATCAACCCAAAGTTGAAAATGTAGAGCAACAAATATGGAAACAGGGACAATAGCCAAAGTAGTTATAGTAATTGGAACCCATGCCATTTTGCTGTTATAAGCCAAAAAGCAGGTTGCACTAAAAGCTATAACCATGCTTGCTATAGAGATGAAGAGTGTTGTAAGTCCAAACAACAACCTCTTAGGTAATGCCTTGAGAAAATTCTCTTCTGCGTAGCGAGAAGTGAGAATTGACAAAAATATTAGTATCGAAGTCGAAGAGGAGAGCATTGCCACTGCATCCGAAATGAAGAACACCAAAAACCAGTTATTTTTCAAAAAAAAAGGTGTTCCTGTTTCTTGATTGTTACCACCTGGAACAGTAAAAGCTGCAGCAAAGACCACAGTAGTAATCAATGTCGCCACAAGCATACAATAGTTTGCTGTGTCTTTCATCCACTTTTCACCTTGTTTTTTTAAATCTTCATGTTTCATTATGAATAATTTCCAAGGTGTTTTTCCATCTATATTCTTCATCTTCTTGTATGAAGGTGGCACGATCTTTTTTATCTCCTACAATGAATGAGGTATAAATAATTGAAAATAGAAAGTGCAATAAATCAAATATGCAATCAAAAGAAAAATAAATTTCAATCATATAATTACCACCCACCTCAAACCAAAGTAACTCTCGTTGCATTTGAAGGGGTGCTCCTGGTATGATATTTCGTCGAGCTAAAGGAGCCAATTGTCCAGCTAAGTGTAGCATGTTGATTTGGTCTTCTTCATTAATATAAGTTGCAATAATACCCTTGATGGTGCCTATCTTATATATTAGATTGAACACACTCTCTTGCCGGTGTTTAACAGCAATGTGAAATATACTTTGGGTTTTCTTGTCGACTGTCCATATGAGATCAGGATAAGAGCGTAGTAGTATAATTAGAAATTCAACATTCCCTAGCTTTGCAGCTTCAAAAAGAAAATTTGGTACTAGATTTGCAAACTCTTCTTTTGGCAATACTCGAACCTCTCTCCAGATGAGTTCAACTAATTCATGAGCTACTGTCTTCATCAAAGCTTTGTTACACATTCCAAACCCTGTGATTATGAAAATGAAAAATTGATTGAAATATCGTCTTGTAAGAAAGAAATATCAATTTTACAATCAATAAAGATGGGAACCGCGGTAATTATCTTAGCAAAGAATCAAAAAAAAAAAAAAAAAACGATATTTGAACATTAGGAAAATCCTGTCACCATCCGTTTGTGCTTTTGTGCTCTTGATGGTGAGACTCTAGTTTTCAATTGTATAAATTTGAGACATGTCCTACCAACATTTTTAAATCGAGACCTGCTTTGTTAACTTTTTTGTCCAACAAATAATTAAACGACTGTAAAATTATAATATATTTTTGTGAGGTACTTTTCTTTTCTTTTTTTCTTTTTTGGTGATTTTGTAGATGTTGAATTTGACATTGATTCAGTTTAAGGTTTTTATTTAATCTAACGTTGCTTGGATATATCTTTGTGTTTAGAAAAAATCTTATAACAACTATACAACATTCTTAATGTGATTTTATAACTATAGGTACAATTTTACTTATTTGAAGTGAAGTGATCACCATGAATAATTTTCTTTTCTATTTTATTATTATTATTGTGATTTGTGGATGTTGAATTTGATGTTGATTCAATTTAGGGTTTTTATTTAATCTAAAATCTCGTTGCTTGGATGTATTTTTATGTTTAGAAAAAATGGTTGAACGTACAACTATACACCGTTTTTTTTTTTTTTTCTTTTGGTGGAGTTTGAATTTGACGATGATTCAAATTAAGGTTTCTATGTAATATAAAATTTTGTTACTTGGATGTATCTTTTGTATGTTTATGTATAAATTATTTTTATGCATGTTTGTTTCTTGAGAAAGTTTCTTGGTACAGACACAGATCTAAATCTGAATATGTTTATGTTTTGTTAGTGAAATTTGTTGTTGAGTTTTTCTTCATTTTAATGTTTTATGGTTTTTTTTTTTTTTTTTTAATTGTGTGATTTGTTTGATTTTAAGGGATTTTTGGGAAGGGATCTTTCGGCTTTTGAAAGCAAAATAAAACAAAATTTTAATTTATTATCATGCTGAAAATGAACAGAAACTCTTTCGAAACACTTAAATGATAATTAAGCATTGAACTTGATATGATATGATATATTTATTGATTTGCATTAAATGTTGAGTAAAATATTTTTTTATTATTTTATATTCATAAAAAATATTTTGTTTATTTTACATTGTATTTATTTATTTTAATGTTCATAATTATGAATTTTATTTATATTGAAAAATAAATAGGTATCACACAACAATACTAAAGATTGTTGCAAATTTTAATTCATGCTTTGGTTAAGCAGAATTCAAGTTTTCCTCTTTCTATTTTTTTCTTCTTTATACTTTTTATTTTTATTTTATTTTAAACCACTCCTATGTGAACAAAGATTTTAACAAGTTTTTAGTTGTATAAATTAAACTAAAATTAAGGATAGTATGTTTTAATTCTTTTTTTTTTTCTTTCTAATCAAAGCGGGAGGGGGGGGGGGGGGGGGAAGAGGGGTTTTTTAATGTTATTTGATATATTGTTTGTTTGTGTACTTACACGAATTTTCAGGCATGTTTTGGAAGTGATTTTTATACTTTTAAAAGCAAAAAAAGATAAAAACTTATTTGATTGTTGTGTAGAAAAGGAACATAAACGCTTTTAAAACACTGCAGAGATAATTATGCATTGAACCTGAGGTAAGATGATTTATTTGATTGCATTAAATGTATAATATAAATTAGTCTTTTAACCAATAACGAAAAGTACGATGACAATACTTTTAAATTTTGAAATTAAATTATAATAAAAAATCGTGTGCATCGCGTGGGTCATAGGCTAGTGTATTTGAATGTGAATACCTAACTTAAATATATTATGAGTCAATTAATTAAACTTCATAATTATATATTAAAGCGCAATAAGAATATATAACGGCCTCAAATTGAAGAGTTTTTGGAGATAGATGTCCTGGCATTTGAATGACTATCATATTCTTAAAAAAAATAAAATAAAATAAAATAAACCTGAAGAAGAAAAATTATAAAGGTCTATAGATTTTATTTCCTGGGCGTACAGGTCGATACACTTGAATTAAGAAACAAGTAATAATAAAGCTACTTGCAATGGTCTTCTGTGTGATCGAAGTAAGCTATTTTTAATTATTTATTTTTTTTCATTCCAAGGTGATTTGAGTAAAATTGTCATAGATGTGATTAGTGTAATAAAAACAACTATTAGGGAAATGTTACTATTTGTGCAAGTAAAGAAAATTGTATTGTCGGCAAACTCACAGGAGTTGAAGCATCTTTCGATTCTTTCCCATACTGATAGCTGAATCCTGATGTCGAATGCAAGAGGTTTTCTTGCCAACTCTTGCAATGCTGTCCTCTCATAGCTATCCTCCTTAGTTGCTAAAGTTCGATCTTTTTTTAGAATATCCAATGCTATATCTGTCCATAAAACGACACATTTGATTTGATCATTGTCAAAGGTTGGTTCGAAAATCATTTTATGGTCATCATATTGCAATAGGAACCACTGTGTCCAGAAAAAAAAACTTTCTAAAACTGATTGCCGAAGTTATGTTACATTGTCAAATGATCAGTCTTGTGAAATACTTCATGTTCAATTGAAACTTAAATAAGTAGATCAAATTGTAAATTAATTTTCTCAAACTCCCAGTTATATAGTAGTGAGATCGATGTAGGACATACCATACATATCAGTAGAAATAGTGGCAACAAGGATATCAATGCGATCATCAGCAGTCAAACGTTCAAAAGGAGTCACGTCGTATAGATACGACACCATCTTGTTACATCCGTTCACAGCTGCCATGTAAAGTGGTGTACCACTGATACCACGTTCTAATGGCAGTTCCTCGTTCTTTTTCACCATCTCCTGGGCAATTGACACCATATCTGATCCAGCAGCTAAGCAAAGGGCTGTGTTTTCACTGTCGTCTCGTAATGCTATGTCATCCGGAGTCATACCTTCTATATTGACCAGTTCTTTTACAAAAACGACGCGTTGTGCTAAAACTGCGATGTGAAGAGTTGTCTGCTTCCTTTCTGCTATGGGACGACGAACGAGATCTGGATATTTGTCAAATACATCCTTAGCAACTTGCCAATCACCTTTAAGGGCAGCTTGATAGAGGCGAACAGAGGTGTCAAGGTATTGAAATCTTTCTTTCCCTGAAAGTTTGAAGCAGCAGACATATGGACTACAATATTTTAGTGATAGATCATACCATTTAGATGCTAAATCTAAATTTCTTCAACGAAAAACTCTTAAAAAATACATGCAACCGACTCTATTAATGTTCCCTAAATTAAGCAATACCAAGAAAGAAAAAAAATCTTTTCTTTATTATTTATTTGAAAGAATATTTAAATGACTTTCTTTTTTCAATCTCTTTTCCAAATATTTAAATGGCATAGAAAAATGGTAAGGAAAGCTGTTATAAAATTTATTTAAATAAAAAAGTAAAAAGCAATTTGATTTCTTAAATTTAAAACAAAAATCCAAAAAAAAAAAGTGGGGGGATGCGGCTGTAGTACTCGAATGCATTCCCATAAAACAAAGGAAATCATACTCACTTCGATCATCTAATGAAGTATCTTGTCCGCCACTAGAAGCCATTTGAGGACTACTCATTTTTTGGAAATATCTCACTCCTTGCAATTGTCACCTTTGACTTTTGTCTTTTCTTTTGAGGCTGTTTACTTGACTGCACAAGCTAGGTTTGGACCTTTAATTCTTTTATAAAAAATAAAAATAAATAGAGAACAATAACTTATCAAAATGGAATTACATGTTCTTTTGGATCTAAAAATCATAAATGACTGAATTTAGGAAAAAATCATATTTAGCCCTTATGTTTTTATTTGATTTGGATTTAGTTATTAGATTTTTAATTTAAAAAATACAGTCCTTAGGCTTTGCCGAGATTTTAAATATATAGGTCCCTCTATTACTTTTTCATCAAAATAAATGGTTTGCCATATGTTACATGTGTCTCAATCGACACACCAATGTCCATATCAGCACTTAATATCAATAGCATATCATTAAGCGCCAAGTCATCCATAAAAATAAAAAACAAAAGATCCAATTTTAGAAACAAAAATAATGTTCTTCACCATCCTAATCTTCTAGCTTTTAGATTTGTAGCATTAGAGAAAGAATCGTTAACTTTAACGCTGAGATGGACCGTAATATAAATGTCAAATAGGACATATGTGATAGATAGATAACCGGTAAAACTTAAAAGATTTTATTCTTGAAATTGAAAAATCAAGAGTTAAATGTTAATAAAATAAAAACTTGAAGGCTAAATATGATTTTTTTTTTCTTTTTAAATATGTATTAAATCTTACAGAAATTCATAAACGACATGAAATAATCAATCATAAATTCATTTAATAATAGATAAGTAACGTACCTGACAAAAGAGAACTGCAAATCGTGATGAAATGTAAAACAAGGTTTGATTATAGCCTAGCTAGTAGTGGCTAACAGTCACAGACTCAATTCGGTGTGGTGATGCAAATAAAAGATGGGATGGGAGGGGATTTATATAGGAGTCTAGGACGGTGGGCCACAATTTTTTTAGGCCCTTTGGGACGGGGACTGTTTTTATTGGTAGGACCAAATAAATTTTATTATTGTTTTTCGATAGGGACCATATTTTTTTGAGTGGGCCGGGACAGACAATTGTTTTCCCCCATATATATATATATATATATATATATATATATATATATATATATATATGTATGTATATTCATATTGGTTCTTTGCTTAGTATGGGTTTTCCATATTTGTTCTTCGATTGATCGATTAGAGCTGGGTTTTCTTAATTACCTCTCACTTGTAATTTTCGGGTGAACTTCCCTTGGAGTTGGACTATATGGCGATGGTGACCAGTACCAACTCCCATTATTATCACATTTTAGCATTACTCATATTTCTCACGTGCTCCACATGCTAAGAGACGCGTGTTAACCGTGTCAAGCTTCAGTTTTTTGCCATATATGACGTTGGTGATTACGCCTATAATAAATCTACATTATATGCTGTGTCTATAGGCTTTGCTGTGAATTGTGGAAGCCATAACCTCTCTCAATATCATCTCTCTCTCTCTGTCTCCATCCATGGCAAGAAGAATGCTCTTCCCTGCTGGACTCATGGTCCTAATTGTTGTTCTTGTCCATGAAGCTTGCAGTGGCAACGATAGTGATCGTCATTCATGTCCTCCTTGCTGCTGCGGCAATATCCAGAATATATGGTACCCGTTTCATCAGTTGGATGGCAATCCACCAATCTGCGGAGATCATAGGTATAATCTGTCACGTGAGAATAACCAAACAGTACTAGTGTTATACTTATATATATGCTGAAAAATACGACGTACTGGAAATCGATTACATTGCGTACACAATCATATTTAGAAAATTGGGTTTTCTTATAGCTTGGTGTGGCTGCTTTATTTTTTTATTTTTATTTTTTTATCATATTGGTTTCTTCGATTGGTATGATTGGTATGACATTCATATGGATGTCATTTGGTGATGGTTCAGTATTCCGTCGCTGGTCTAAAGAGAGATTAATTTGCGGGAGAGGAGAAAAAAAACGTAAAAAAAGACGTACTGGAAATGTCTCATAATAGTTAAATATAATATAGCTATTATATATGAGCCATTTTGCTTCTCGAGCACAAAGTAAAATTGTTTCTGTTGTAAACTCCCCCCTTCTGATCTCTCCCTCTCTTTTTCACATATATATGGAAAAGTATTGCAAAAAATAAGTAAAAAAGATTAAAAATAATATTTAAATAAAATAAAGAGTATAATAGAAAATCTATTTAAGTGTATCAAAACCGTAATGACCAAAGTAGAAATTTATATTTTTTTGGTAGCTATTTTAAACTACTACTATTCGAGATGAGTACGTATGTATGTATATATGCCCATATATAAAGTGGAAATTATTAATGAATGCCGGTGCATTAAGTCTAGCTAGTTCGTTCATCATTGGCTCACATATATACTTTATAGACATATCATTGACTTGTTGAGCATTCCTTGTGGTGCCATTCACGACGTTGGGCGTTTGTGCTAGCTAGGCTGTTTCGAGAAGGGCAAATGCTTGGAGGGTCTCAGAGCTATTCGCCCAAATCTTCGGAGCGTAGTCATCCGAATAAAGTAAAAAAACATTCGGAGGCTGCTATACACATGGATATGTACCGTCCGTCCAGTAGCGCTAATAAAGAGACAAAGCAGTCATATGAACAAGGTTTTTCTTTCCACTCATCAGCTATTTGTCATACTGAAACTTCGGATCTGTGTGTGTTTGCATGCATATATCATCCGAAAAGCAAATTTTTAAATCATGTTATCTATGTCATTTAGTGTGTTTTAGGGCTTAGAGCATTCACAATGGAGGAGACAAATTTTTATGCAAAATGGTTCCTTATAACTCATTTTTATCTAATTTAGCTAATAAATTTTTAAATCCCTCTGCATCCGATTAGCTATATTTTATATATTATATTAAAATATTATTTTTTTAATCTTTATTGAGAAAAAGTTATTGGGAAAAAGTGTGAGGTTTTTTTTTTGCCAAAAAAGAATAAAATGGCTTTTTTGAAAAGTGCTTTTAAATTTATTTATTTTTTTATTTTCCAATCAAAAATCTATTTTGCTTTTTTTTTTACTAATCCAATGTAAGAGATTTTTTACAAATTCGATTATCCATTTTAAATAAAAATAATATTTAAATCTTCCATTGTGAATGCTCTTATATATAGACATTTGAAAACTTTGGACTTCTTGAGCAATATCTGGTGCCATTCGTGACGTTGGGCGTCTGTACGAGACTAACTATACTTTCTGATTATAGGCAACAATAAGGCGGTGCCTTTGTCCGCTCATTTCCAAGAGTTGGAGACTCAGATCGCACTAATGCAAAATCAGATCTGTACCATCATTTGCACCATGAAGGAAGTCCATTATGCATTTCATGATCATCATCAGGATCATGAGTAACTACTACCGCATAAGTGGAAGTTGGCTAAATCTGTAGCATTAACGGAGTCGCGATTCATTTACACTTGTGGAATTTGAGTTTAGCAACTTCTGTAATCGAGATTTCAAGCTGAAGTTGTACGTAGTCGTTCACATATATAGCCGCGCATATATATATATATATAATCCAAGTCTATTAGGAGTCTTTAATATTTTATCTTTTGTATTTATTTTCCAATAAGCGGTAATTTATATAAGGTGATGTACATGTACGTAGGTTGTAATTTATTTTAATAAATGAATCAAATATTTTTATTGAAGCCGTAAGTTATTGAGATTGGAATATTTCTTTTTTCGTGGTATGATTTTTCTTCTCTTGATGCTTAATTAGACTCTATTTAATATAGATTATTATTATTATTGTTCTTGCATGTACATATGTTCATTTCACAATTTATGTATTTTAGCAGCAACAATAAAATAAATATACGTGCAACAACTTTCTTCCAACATTACATAATTAAGAAGTGCTTTCGTGGGAGCTTGACGTCACCTATCAAGTCATGCTAGAGAAAGTTGAGTAATTTTAGAAGTTTATCTTGTGTTCATCTTAAATCCATTATTTTTTGTTATTAAAATTACCATTTAATCAAAATTTAATAATAATCAATTACAAGTCTATTTTTTATTTTAATAGTTACATTATTCTTGAATGGACTTAAAATAAACACAAAAAAAAACTTATAGCTTTACTCGAAAAAGTCCGCTCCTTGCCGGTTGTCATGTGATCACTCATGTCATCTCAGACGATAATAACACCTAGCTCAATCTACAACAAAAACTGATGCAACATAATAAATATACCGCTGAAACGACAACTGCCCTCCATTTGATCCATGCGTGTTGACTTGAGTCTGACTGGATCACAAAGCAAAGATAAATATGAAACTAAAAAATCTCATTTACTTCAATTAATATATATATATATACATATATACATATATATATTGAAGTTTTTTGTTTTGTATTTTTTTAATATTAATTTTGGGGTAAATGCCAAATGGACTTGTAAAAAGTTAACATAATGTGGAAAGTGAAAAGGGGAAATAGAAGAATAAAGAACAAATGAAAATAATATTGTTCAACCCTAATGGTCCAACGACTCTACCACACAAAAAATTTGGCATTGTTGTAAGGGAACAATTTGCCCCGCGTATATAATACCCTCCAATAAATATATTGATTTTTTTTTTAAAATTTTTTGTCTAATATTGATTTTGGGGAAAATGGAGTGATAATAGTAGAAATGATACGGAAAGTGAAGGGAAAATAGAGGAAGAAAGAATACAGGAAATTATGGTTGAACATTAATGGTCCACCTCTAGTACCACAGAAAAAATCTCATTTGCTTCAATTAATAACACATTAATTTGTACGTTTGACAAATTTTATACAAATTGAAAGTATAAGATTAACTATTATATAATATATTGCGCGCATGTAATATTGTGATTTATTTTGGGTGCTAGGAATCAATTATCAATTTTTTGACGAGTGAATACACTTTTTATTAACCACCAAGGTGGTAATCGAGTTAGTAAAGCAGTAGGGAGTAGGGTTCAATTCCTCCTCTCTCTTTTTTTTAGTGGTCATGAGTTTGAACCTACTTACCATAGTAGTCTGTGAACTAGATGCTATTAAGAAAGAGTTTTATCAACTTGCACTTTGGTTGGGTTATGATGACGGACTCGCCTTCCAAGACAGTAGGTATGACTCAAACTGAACATTCCACAGCGGATAGGAACTCTGATGGTCATGCCTAAGAAAAAAATTACACTAGTTGCTCATTTCTACCTTTTTAATTTAGGAAAAAAAAAAAACACTTTTTATTCTTCGGACCCGACTGTTTTTGTGTGGACCAGAAAGATCATGATAAATCTCTCTTTCAAGAAGAATTAAAGAAGCGTGCAAGAATCTTTCCTCCAATTACAAGGCGTGCTTCGTAAGATCAGAAGCATGTACAAAAATAATAAATTTGCATTTAACCATCATCAATGCAAAAAATCTAGTAATTAATTAAGACGATAACAACAGGACCTCAAAGTGTGGATCACAATAATAGAATGTAGGTATCATCATCTCATTTAGCAATGCTATTAATTAGATTTGTCGATATAAAATATATATATATATATATATATATATATATATATACATATATATCAGACTTATCAATTGCGGGTAAATTGTGAATGAGCCCCTATATATGGTCCGGATGCATTGCAAATCACCCCTTTTACTATACCCACTTACCAAGTGCCACATCATCACTTTAAGAGAAATGCAAAAAATAAAAATGAGCAAAGACACACCAAATCAAAATAAATATAATACCGAAAATACATTTACATTTGCAAGTAGCTCCTGAGCTTGCACTAAAACAATAATACATTCAACCATAATCAATGCAAACAATCAAGTAATTAAGCCAATAAATACGGCCGTACACAGGGACAGGCCTGAGATGAGTAAATTCTAAATGGCTTACTTGTGACCTACTTATTTCCTACTAAAATAATGTGGCTATTAAAATCATACTTGAATTAAAACTCAATAATGACTAATTATCTCCAAGAGGTAGCTCAATTAACTAGGATCACGTCTCATGAAACGGAGATCACTAGTTTGAATTCTCTCTCCTCTTGTGTGAACATATAAAAATATATATATATCAATCACAAATCCAATAATAATTTTAAAAACCACATTATTTTAATAAGATACAAATAAACCTTCTAAAATTACGCATATCTCTCTCACCAATATATTAAGAACAATTAAATAAAGGTGCAAGAATCTTTCTTGCAAGTATATTACGTAAGTGCTTTCGTGGGAGCATGACGTCACCTATCGAGTCATTCATCTAGAAGCATGTAGTAAAATAATAATGTACATTCAACCATTATCATTGCAAACAATCAAATAATTAATTAAGACGATAACAACAGGCCCTCCACGTGATCCTGGAACATGTGAGTGGATCACAATAATAGAATGTCGATATCCTTATCTCAATTTGAGTCTCTGATTCTTCTTTCTTTCGGTGATGATTTTACAAAAATTCTTTTATTGGCCGGTGAGATTTGGGTCAACATAAAATATATATATATTTTTTCACAATTGGCTGGTGTCCTTCAAAAAATGACATTAATTGCCCTTTTTTGTAATAAGCGGAAGCGAACTAATCATAAGAAGACCCGTAATATTGGATAAGGCTTAATTATCTATGAAGGACTTCACCAATTAATAATCAACCTTGAAAAAAAAATTGTTGTTTATAGTGCGGAAAAATGATACGATTCTTCAAAAATCTCCTTGACGTCACGTATCAAGTCATGCATAATCTGGAAGGTTGTATGATTGTATGATTGATTCAGAGCCGTGTCATAAGATCAGAAGCATGTACCTACTACAATGAATAGTGGGGTGTCAAAAAGATAAATTAAAACACCTCAACAACCCAAATTGGCCCTCCATGTGAGCACAATGCAAACAGTCAAGTCAGTCGATAATAACACCTCTTAACAACCCGAAATTATAATTTTGAAATTATATGGATACTGGCCTGCCCTCTATGTGATCCCGTTGAGTCTGTGTTCACGTGGATAACAAATTAAGCAAAATGTTTAAAGTTTGAGGACCAGAGGGAGAGGAAAAAATAAATATATAACTAGCCAATTAGTGGTCCTCGTTTCACATTTTAAGATTAAGTAAACTGTACAAATCAAATATTGTCTAAAGGACATATATACGTATTTGGGGATTTATAAAATCCAAACAAAGTGGAGCAAAGTAAAAAGGAAAAGTAAAATAGACGTAAGAGTTCATGGTTTATTAGCTACGGCAATCATGCACATTTGTTTATGTATATTTTTATGCCAAAATGATTAATTAAAACTCATTTATCTAGTTTTGCTAATGAGTTTTAAAAGATACTATACAATATTGAATGATAATTTTTAAGAGAGTATTTTAAATTGGGTACTAATTCAATAGTTTAAAGTAAATTTTTTCCCAAAAAATATGAGGCATCTAATTTAAATATGAAACGGCTGGCAAAGTTGTCGAAATTTGTCTCTTGTCCCAATTTCTCTTTTTAAAAGATAAAGTTGGTTAATTAGGTGAAAGTGAGACTCACTTGTCTCACTTTCTTTTCCTTTTTTTTTATTTTATTAGTTACTTTGATCAACTTTTAATCCTTCTCAAAAGAAATGTTTTAAAAATAGTGTACGCTATCATTTTAAATGGACGTGCACGACGTTGAGCACCGCACGTACAGGTGTTCCCCTTCCCCCTCCCATTCTTGAACCTTTTTTTTTTTTTTTAATTTTTCTTTTGTTATAGGCTCAAGTGTCACCATGTTGAGTGTGTCATCTACCATTTCCATCGTGTTTTTTTTTTTTAGGTTAATAGAGCTCTTGGATCGGACTATTTTAAAGCTTAATCAATATCCCTTCGTCAAACCTACCTCGACACGCGCCCCTCTATCATGTGCATTGGCCCCTCCCATTTTTAATGACATCTATCGTTTTTTATTTTGGCAACTCCACGGTGAAGCATCACTCATACGCGCCTTCGTGGTTTTTTCGCGCTCTGCCCAAAATCATATAGTAGCTTTCCTCCGATGGTGTTTTGTTGGCTTTTGTACTTTTTGTTTTCGCTATATTTTATGGTCCTTGCCTATTGGGTTGAGAATGTGAATAATTTTCTATCTTGTGAGTCAAGAAAGATGAATTTCGTTAGGAGGATATTACTATCGATGTATTGGATTGAGTTTGTCTGAATTAGACATATTGTTGCAACTAAAGATTAATCATAAGTTAGCAGATTTTGATGTTATAGATAGACCTTAAATGTTAGATTATTTTTTTGAAAACTAATGGTATTTCATTCAAATTCATCAAACATAATCGTGAAACAGAGCAGCTTGCTCTGATAAAAATGATCTCAATAAGACATTCAAGGGTGCTATGCATCCATAGTCTATCCATGGCCATTGTCGTAGCCATCTTAGCTAACACATGAGCAATTTGGTTCAATTCTCTATTAACGTGAGTCATAGACCGTACCATTGTAGTATGTTATGAATGTTAGATTATTATGTATGTATTTATAATTTATATATTATAACTTTGATTATAATTTTTTCTTTATAATCTAGGAATTTTATATTCATGATATTTTATCAATTAAATAAGATTAAAATAATTTTTCTTTAAAAAATATAAATAAACACGACGTTTGAGCATGTGACTTGAAAAGATTCATGAAGGTATTTACCAAACGGAGCTACAGTAGACTGTTGGATGACGTTGAAATCATGACGCATCTAATTTGACTGACCTCGGCAATATGAAACGGCTCGCAAAGTCGTTGAAATTTGTCTCTTGTCCAAATTTCTCTTTTAAGGTAAAGTTGGATAATCAGGTGAAACCCACGTGTCTCATTTTTTTTTTAATTAATTACTTTTATCAACTTTTGAAGTCAGTCAACTGAATATATATTTTCAACTAAATGTTTTTAAAACCCACTTGTCTCACTTTCTCTTTTTTTATTAACTACTTTTTCCAACTTTAAAAATCCGTCAACTAAATATATGTTTTTAACTTTGTTTCTTTCTCAAAAGAAATGTTTTTAAAACAATTACGAATTACGAGTAGCAGCTGGCATTTTTACTTTACTAATATTTTGTATTATCTGAACGTGAATGCTTTGTAGTGCACTAATATTATAACTTAACCATAAAATTAAAATAATGCCGGAAATATCGGCTTTTTAAGAATCCACATGATGCAGCAGGGATATAATAGGAAATGCCGGGGCCCACTCGATCGGTTTTGGGGCATGCACATATCACATATGTATAAACTAAAGTGATTAATGAAACCTCGTGATTCATACTAATTTCATGGCAATGTGGCACCGATCGATATATGGTCTACGGGCGACTATTGTATGCTGTGCTTGAAATTATAGAATATGTTCGGCAAAGTAAAATTTTTGTTTTCAGCAATAAATTAATGTGTTTTTAGCAATTAACAATTAAAACATATATGTCCTAAAAGATAATTCAATCGGTTGAAACTTTACATAATAAAGTGTATGTCACTGGTTCAAATTTCTCTCTCTTTTATGCGGGGGCAGTGCTATCTGATTGCCAAATTGAGACAACGTAGCGTCATTTACAATTTTTTTTTTATTATTATTTTTTTAATATAAAACATGTATTAGCTAAATTTTTATGTGCTAATATTAGGTTATCAAAACTTGTTTATGGATTTAAAACTAAAACTTAAAGATGAAAGATTAACCGATGGTATCACCCTAAAGGGATTCGATTATCATAAATTTTCATGAATTAATATTTGAGTTTTAATGCTTCAAAACTTATTTATGGATTCAAAATTAAAACTTATAGGTGGAAGGTTAACCATTTAGGGATGGTACGAGCTTAAAGGGATTTAGTCATCCTAAATTTGGTGTTAATGCCCCAAAACGTTATCTCAGTTTTATATAATTTTGTTGATACCAATTTCTAATCAGTGATTCATGGAGGCCAGTGACTTTGAGATATAATTTAATCAATTTATGATAAAATGATTCTCGAATTTAAATTTGGCAAGTGTTTCCCCCTTTAACTTATTTTCTCTTCAATTAAAAAAAAACAAAGAAAAAAAGGCAGACACTAGAGGTAGCCGGAAATCTCTAATCCTTGTGCGGACATATAAAAAAAAAAAAAAAGTTTTTAGCATATATCAATGAAACTTTAAGAAGACTATATTTTGAGTAAACAAAAAAGTTGAGAGACCAAAAC
Source organism: Carpinus viminea (assembly GCA_013348765.1). NCBI lineage: Eukaryota > Viridiplantae > Streptophyta > Magnoliopsida > Fagales > Betulaceae > Carpinus > Carpinus viminea. The sequence goes on along the minus strand of CP054667.1, from coordinate 42,918,080 downwards.
AAATTATTTTTATTGAGAAAGCAAATAAAATATAAGATGTCATATGCCATCGATCTGGTGTTTGGCAACGCCAAGGTTTGGTCTTGGCCCAACCAAAAGTTTGTCTGGTAATTAAGAGTCTGGAGCTAGACTTTGTAAACAAAACAAGATCTCATTTGTGTAATGGGTCTAAAGTAGATAGATATTATAGACCTCGAAATGCGCGCTTAGTTTTCTATGAACAGTTTCAATTTCCATCAATGATTCATCATTCATCTTAGTTTTCTATATCCTTGTTGAGGGCTTATGCACCTCCTGGATTAGTTGGAGCAAAACTTTGGATACCCAATGCCAAATAAAAAAATATCTTTTGGAGTTTGGACATGTGGCGGAATGAATAAGAGTGGTAACATGCAAGCGTCTGAGGAGAAGATGTGCTAAGGATTGTGCTTTCGTCCCGGCCCATGACTAGCTAAGGCCCAACGTTGTACCTCGCCGTTCGGGGCCATAACCAGGTGAGGATTATTCGATAAGTGAAATGGGGATTAGATCCCAATCCAAACATTTATTCTAATCGATTGGCAATTAATATGTTAATAAACTGTTCAAGATTCTGTCACTATTCGATTATTTTTTTTTTTTTTAAAGAAAATATTTCATTCTCATTATAAAACTTGTAAGCAAAAAGCTCTCACAAATATAGCAAAAGCTTTGAAGTAAATTATAGCCAAAGCTAAACAAATCAGTCATAACATAATCATCCGCTAACTTATAATTAATCATCAAGTTTAATTTCATATATGTATCAAATAGACATCATCTAATGCATAGGTAACACTTATTCATCGGCATTGAGAGGAGAGATTCCCCAAGCTAATATTCATCCTCCTTAACCCGAAAGCCAGGATATCATTCATATCCACGACTCAAAGGTCTAGACCAAATACAAATATATTCATGGGAAGAAAACAATTGAGAGGATATAGCTTTATTACAAGCAAAAACAGGAAAGAAAAAACGTGCATGGAAATAAAAGGACAAAAATGAAAAAACCAAATAAAAGGAAAAAACAAAAAAAAAAAGTACAGGGAAATAGCAATGAAAAAACAAGCAAATACAAGCAAAATCGGAAAAAACAATCAAAGGAAAAACAGGGAAAGCAAACTATGAGGATGATGATAGTTGGGAGGAAGCCGATCGTGTGTTGGCTAGAAACCGACGCGAAAGGTGGTGTTGAAAGCACATCGTAGGGGGACGCGAGAAAAGACCAGCAGCGGATAGTGGGTGGCAGCGTGCGTGTAAGAGATAAGCGGCACGCTCAAAACCGGATGGGAGAGTTTGAGTGAAACCCTAATGACGGCACCCACACAGAGTGCCAAACAACTATCAAACCAAACAAAACAAAACTGGAAAAAAAAAAAAAAAAAACAACGGCGAGGTAGAGGCTAGGGAGCAGGGGGACAGAAGAAGCAGGACACAAGAATGGGAAAAGGGCAGAAGAGAAGGGGGTGAAGCACCCAAAGGCTAGGGAGTATCAAATAAATTGCCTAGTACAAAGGGTTGAGGACAAGAGGAGGAGGGGAGGTAGAGAAAGCCACTCCCCGGCCTCCTCCCACCTGTGCGGCGCTCACAAAGACAGGGGGCTAAGGTTATTGGGAGAGAAAGGGGCTAGGGTTTACCACGTTATCCTAAGTGTGAAACTTATTCGATTAAACCTGCAGAAGAAAGGATGTCCTCGGCCCTTTGATGCCTCATTCAATGCCTCTGTGGAAAGGAGCCCATATTTAAGCTAGGTTTAGTTCAAGTAAAGTGAAATCTCAAAAATTAATCTCCTTTCTTTGGACTCGTCTTGATCCACCCAAAATCGATAATTGTTTTCAGTATCAAAATTATTCCCTATCGACACGCTCTAACAAACTTTTTTGCCTAACTTTTGTTATATCTGTTTCCAATAGATAGCTCAATTGGTTGTTTATCATGTCTCATGATGCGAAAGTCATTAGTTTGAATCTTCCTCCTCCTTTCCTTGTGTGAACATATAAAAAAATAAAAATAAAAACAAAAACAAAAACAAAAACTTTTGTTCCAACATTGTAGGTTTCTACCTTTAAACCATAAACTTTGTTTTAAGATGTCATATTAATATATTAAGCAATATCACAAGAAATAAGTTCTTATCTTTAGTTTTGGCCACCTCAAACAAAATTTCCTAGTTCTTCCTTTTAGTTATTTATCACAATTATTTCATATTGGCTGACATTATGTGTTTTAAGTAGCTTCTATGTCAGCCACTTAAAAAAAAAAAAAAAAAAAAAAGTCACTTCAAATATACCACGCAACTAGTATAAAATTAGTATGATAAATGAGTATTACCCCCCAAAAAAAAAAAGGCTCGAAGTGGAGAGAACATCTAATCTTTTTCTCTTTATGATTGAGCTCATTAACATTGAAACTGGTTTCAATTTCTCCCCCATTAAATCCCTGAAAAGTTTTGGTCATAGGGTGAGAAAACAAGCCACCAAAATTTAGGGGACAAACCAGCTGGCTAATATCTGTGATCAAAGTCTAAACGACATGATGTGAAAAACTATACATATAAAGTCATGAATGGGAAAGGAGCCGCTCAGGAAGTTGAGTTTTCTGAAGTAAGAAAATCATTTGCTGCCATCAAGTCAGGAAGCACAATGGCACCTGATTTGCTCCATTCCTCAGCATCAGGAGTCTTAAATCTATCCAATAGTAATGCATGCATCCCCACATTCTTTGCTGGCACGTAGTCTTTGCGCATGCTGTCCCCAATATGCAGAACTTCCTCTGGTGCGACACCAGCTCTCTCCAAGGCAATCTCATAAATCCTTGTGTCAGGTTTCTCTACACCTTCCAGACCAGAGAACACTATACACCAAAGTCCCATTCAGATCCCTGAACAATTAGACTTGACACTATCAGCATTTCTAGTCTATCCCAAGCATATACACTCGAATTAATTCAAAAGCAATCAACTTCGTTGATATTTAAAAAGAGTAGGCATAGATAGGGATCTTATACAAATGCATGTATGGAAAATAACCAAAAAAAAAAACAAGGACACTACTCTTCACCAAAACTTTTTAGGCAGCTTGATGTGAAGTGGTTTGCAGTGATATGATATAAAACATGGGAACCTGAATTATTGTGGTAAAAGGAGAACAACTCAGGGATCCCATATGCCTGACCACAAATGCATGTTTTGATGGAGATCATCAATATTACCAGTTGGTAGACTTTCATTACAATGCTAAAACCGATTACTCTCCTACTTTAATCCAGATCAATTAAAGATAAACTAAATAAGAATTTGGGAACCAAAATATCAGAACAGAACAATTTTTTTTACCTGGTTGAGATTAAGGACTGGAAGATTTACATCCCGATACCGATACTCTGCGTTACTAATAATCCCAACTTTAAGCCCCTGCTCATGCACCCATCTTAGAAATGGTTGGGAATCCGGCCGGAAAGATGGTATAAGGAGCAGATGAACCAAATGATGAATATATGCGTCTAAACACCTTCTCAAATGTCTCCTCATCATAATCATATCCAGCCTGTAGTTAAAACAATATTTCCATTATAACTTCCTAACAAGGAAATTATATGTAAAAGTCTTGAGCCAAAAAGTACACATTTTACTCGGTATCATTATGGTCACTCTACTTTGTTAATAGGAGTGTGTTTAACAACTCATAAAATTACACATTGAACTACACTTGCCTTTTTGGAGAACAATGTGTGTACCACCATACCATGATTTGATTCACAAGGATAACCAACAAGCTAGTCATCACTACACACCATGCCTAAAGCTATAGTGCTACGTCAGATTTCCTTACCCTGGTAAAGGAGTCTCTCACACAAGTCTTCCACCACACCATGTTGGGCATTTTCGCGGCATACCCAGAACAAGGATAATTTCTGGCCATGTCTTTATAGGCAAGTTTGAAACCTTCATGCACACGCTTGTAGTCAGGGCATGTCAGCCCAACAGATTTGGCTGCCATGCAATAGTAGTCACCAAGTTCTCCCTTATAAACTATCAAAGCACCAGTAACATCCACAGTGATGCAACGTAATCTTGACAATATTGACATTTTAGTAGCGACTGCAAAGCTGACTCTTGGAATAGAATGACTTCAAAATTGTCTTTCAATGAAATTTCAGTGTAGCACTTATTGCATCATAGTGAAGTATTCCTTATTATTATTATTAAATCTTGGGTTCTTTCTTGGCCTAGAGGAGCTGCTTAACATTTTGGTCAATTTCGAAATGGAGTTTTTGAAATGTGGAATGGAAAGGATAACATGGAGAAAAACATATTCATGGCACTTTTCCCAAAGAAAGTGTAGCACTTATTGCATCATAGTGAAGTATTCCTTATTATTATTATTAAATCTTGGGTTCTTTCTTGGCCTAGAGAAGCTGCTTAACATTTTGGTCAATTTCGAAATGGAGTTTTTGAAATGTGGAATGGAAAGGATAACATGGAGAAAAACATATTCATGGCACTTTTCCCAAAGAAGATATTAAGAAATTGTCACATGTACGTAGAGAATAAGACTATATATTAAATCATTTTTTTAAAAAAAAAAAAAAAGAGACTATATATTAAATCACAATAGCTCAAACAAATCTAGCTAAACACACAAATTTAAGCAATGTGGGACCAATACACTGACTACTATCCAATGTGATACACAACCTAAGAATAATAATGTTTACGTGACCGCACACATATGACGAATGACAATCGATAGAAAAAGACAAAGCACTTGTTAGAATAAATCAATAATATGTCTGTTATTTCTCCGTAGCATGTATAGATCAAGAATAAGAATCACATACCTCCAATAATCACGAGACAAACTTCCAATATCTGCCTTTCAAGTTTCATGTAGATCCATAAACATATAGAAGAAAACTGTGTTTTGTATGTGTAGATAGACTATTACTCTCAACCCTAATATTCACATAATGACCTAATGAAGTTTAATGGGCCAACTTTATTTATTTATAGGGTGAGAGTAAAGGGTTTTCTCATGTGTTTACAAAATTTGGCTCATCCCATTATGGGCCTACAACTAAACAAATGATTATGCTAATCCACACAAAAGGAATAAATACAACAATCTCCTACTTGGACAACATAAGTCATTTAACCACAAGATAAACATAAATAAGCATTCAAACCACACAACCTGATCAAAATGTGTTTGTAAGTAACAAGTTAGAATACACCGATAGGATGTATGACATATAACAAGTAATTACAATCACGTGACCAAGGAAAATAGAATGGAAGTGTAAGACACAAATAACACAAATAGTGATTACTATATTTTCAAATGAAGCCCATTGAGACTAATACACAATGTCTCGTCAAGACTCACACACAATGTCTCACTGAGACTCACACACAATGTCTTGTATCACAACATCAATGTCATTGTTAATACAAATGCACGCAAATGGCAACACAAAAATACGCACGATATATAAAAGCACATAACTCACACTAACTTAATAGAACAAAAGACTCTAATAACCCCATATGAGTTGCATGCTCCTGAAATAGTATTGTAACGCACCAAAAATTAATTAACTAGTAATTAATTTCACGGTTTATCTCCCAGCCTTGTTCAACTCCGAACAAGACCTTCGGGATCTCTACTCCTCAAAAATAGATGATACTAAGCAGCAGAAGTAATAAAGCACTATAAACATTAATCAGTATAACCAGAGTATCTAACCAAAGATTATTAAAGCAGCGGAAACCATACTATAACATCAGTACAAGGAATCTATGTTAAACCTTAATATGCAAGCAAGCATGTATCAAGTCCTAATGTCCATAACATAACTCAAAAGTAATAATTATCATGAGTACCCACTTAAGCTTACAATAAGTCCTCAAGCATCTCCTGGATCAAATCCTCCACAAGAATCGGATGCTTCATAGTATCTACTATCTAGAACAGCATAGTCGTACATATGGAGAAAAAAGAAAAATAATACAAGGGTAAGTTTGACGACTTAGCGAGTAGAAATCTACGTGACGTACCTGTCATTAATTTGTGGATTCTTTTATTTATAAAATACAGGCAATATTATGAGATGACAGTTATCATGTAGGTGATATATAATATAATATATGCTATAATCATGAGTAACAGTAATAGTTCAACAATATGGTCTACCCGAGATATTACCCATTCTCAACAAAGTTAACGTTGTCTCGAGGGACTTGTAGTACAATGCCAATACCCTAGCAATTGCACGAAACATACCATATGTAATACTAGTGACACGACCGAGTTCAACCCTAGGTGGCCCACACCACTAATGACGTCTGTCCTATAGTGACCATCCATTGGGAATGACTGCATCATTGGTCACGAGTCATTGGATCCAAAGCCCGCACACGTGCACACATTGGCCATAAAGCTAACTCGTATAGTAAGTCCATGGCCATTACTACCGCACGTATCAATGTACCATGTCATATGATGCAGTTAGTCTTATCAATCTTTTACATGCACAGTTTTATAAGTCTCATTATTATCTTGTTAATAGACACACGTTTTCACAAAAGAGAGTTACCCATAGTTTCAAAATGTATTTCATGAGGGTTGCAAAATATATATGTTTGACATCTATATAAAATACGTGTAATGCAGAAAAACTAACAACAAAGCATCCATGTGAGTTTGTACTCACCCGGGTCGTAAAGTTCCGTCATGTAATTCCCTTGAGGCTTCATAACCTCGAATATTGAGAAAAGAGTTATCATCAGTTCTATTTCTACTAAAGCACAACTTTATAACAAGAAAACAAGAGTTATGGGACGGCTGGTGAAAATAGGATTTTCCTGTAACACTCTGGCCATACGTCCATTGAGTCACGACGGGCCGTACATCCGATCATGAGACCGTACGTCCGCTCCGACGTCTTTCAGGGAGAACCTCATTTTCTCTCCAATGTCCACCTATTCTCCGACTCCTAAGGCCAACAAAGGCTTCCTAGGGCCTCCTAACTCAGATCGGAACCTTCATGCAAAAAAATAACACTAAGCTTAACAAAACGCTAACCTAAGCAAGATTAAAGCATAATTAAGCTAACAACTACAACTAGCAACATAAAACTATAATCAAGCATGTAACACCCTTAAAATTAGCCTTGGCTAATTTGGTGGAGTCACTGGCAATTCCCCCAGTTGAACCAACGTGTGGTCAAGCAGGTAATCGCCATTGTAAAAACTTGTCAGAGTAAATGCAAGAAAAGTGAATAAATCTAAAAGTACTACAATTCATCAAGTAAGAATATGGAGTTACTAGACAATTAAAACAAACCTGTAACTATAGATAATGCACAGTCGGTCAGACAATAGCAACTCTAGCCACCTTCATAACAGTGAATCAGATTACCTAAGGAATGATAATAACCGCATAAGTGTAATGACTTAGTAAGTAAACCCCACACGTAGTTATTACATGAGCCCAATTAATAATAGTAAACGTGCAATTCAAGTAATAACCAAAAGAGGGCATTATCTCCGCTAATACACTATCTCATAGGTTTTAGGGTTTTTAAAGCTCTATGGTGTAGAACCGGCGATAACTGTCTAATTGTTTTGATGTAGAAAATGATAATGCTTTACAAGTCATAACTTATATACATGGTCTACCTGAGATATTACCCCTTCTTAGTAGGGTTGATCTTTGTCTGAGGACCTATAATACAATGCCGATTACTGACCATTGCATAACATACCGTACGTAACATTAGTGGCACGATTGGGTCTGACCCCGAATGGCCTACACCAACTAATGACATCCATCTTATAGTGATTGAACCATTGGGAATGGTTGCATTAAGGTCATGAAACCAATGGATCCACAGCCCTTACATAACGCACACATTTGACCATAATACGTAGTCTATATAATAAGCCCATGGCCGTTCATACTGCACGTACCGGCGTACTATGTCTTACGATGCATCTTGGTGGCTTATTTAATCATACAATTACTGAGTAATTACGAAAAGTAAACATGCTTGTATCATATACATGGTCAGTCAGCTGACATATCCCACGGTTTATGAAAAAAGGTGTAAATGTCTACTTACCTTGCACATTCGAGTGAATCCTCTGACAAAGCTATTTCCTGTTATAACGAATACAAAACACTGTCATTCTAAGTCTTATGAAACCTAGAGTTAAGGCTAAGCTAGAGCGTACACATATAAAGCTTAAGAACAGGTGCCACCTTTACGACCTGCGTCGTCAGCCCTCGGTCCGCTTATTATGTGTTAAGCATCTTTATTTTAAGGTTCGGATATGCACATTTCAACGATTTAGACCTCTAATCCTTTCTAAGCTAACAAAATAGGACATGCAACATGAGGAAAACATAGATTTACAATCCTTTGGAAAAGCTCTTTGAAAACATTGTAGATTCTAAAGAATGCACAATTATCACTTTGAAAATTATTAAAGCATAACACAAGATAACAAGGTGATAACAACAAAAGGAATAGAGCTTACCCGAAGCTCGGCATCAACATGCTTCCCTTTCCTCGAAACTCTCGTCGCTCTCTTTCTTATGGTTCTCTCTCAAAACACCAAGAATGGTTACGGCGGCCTAGGGGCATACTAGGAAGAAGAAGAAGGCGTGAGGAATGAAGGGAGGGGCGGGCTATTTATAGAAAATCCGCCACCAACTCCCCGGACAGAGCAGACGTCCAAACCCTAGCGTCGTCCGGTGGTCATGCACATTGGTCCAAAGGGTGTCTCGTATGTCCGGTATTACCCAAAGGGTATACAAAAAGTAGCGACATCCGTGGTCCCACATTTCTCATCGGTGTACATACGTCCGTGGTCGATTCTATTCCTAGAGGCTCTAAACGTGATTAGGTTAAAGCTAAGGGTCTTAGGCTTTCGCCTAAGCGACTCTACTAAAGGTTTGGGCTAAGTATTTAATTAAAAATGGAATCTTCCTAAATAAAAGCGGTTACCTTTATCGGGTACTCACGAAGCGACATATTAAGAAACTAAGAAAATCGAGCGTTACCTCATTGAAGCAAAATTGCAAGAGTTCCCTCCTCCAGTAGCACTAAAACCTCACAAATACTCACGAAACAGCCTACTGGCATCCTAGGGGCAAAGAGGGGGGTTTAGGGGCGAGAATGGTGTGAAATGAAATGAAGGGGTGAGTATTTATAGGGCCGAGCGATGAGCGTCGGTCCTAAGAAGTATCGTCCGATACCTTTCTATAGCGGTCCAAAGGCTGTCTTGTACGTCTAGGTATTAATCGGAGGATATTCCAAAAAGTAGCGAACACCCGATCCTAATGGCGTACATCCGGTACTATTCCATAGTGGTTCAAAGGCTGTTTTGTACGATCAAGTATTACCCAGTGGATTATGTGAATAGTTCCACGTATGTCCACCCAAAGTGGCGTACGTCCGCTATACTATTCACATAATACGATTGTACTATCTGTCAGACCATACATCTGGTGGGGGGACAACCGTACGTTCGGTGGAGACCACTGTACGTCTGCACTAAAAGACAACAGCATACGTCCGCCAATCCTAGAGTACGTCTACACTAAAAGATAAACTAGAAGATAAATTCCCAAAATGCCCTTCTTATTGACCCTAGTGACCCAAAGTCCAAATTAACCATTTAACTAAGACACTTATGCTTAGTTAAATATTTGGGTCACTACAAGTATAGGAACCAAAACCCTTGGTTAGTGGGTCCGTCAACATATGTTCTATGGGAGCATCACATAAACATGATATTCAGTTAATTTTCTCTCTAACAAACCAATATTTTATGTGCTTGTATCGCAAGGAGCTCTTAATATTTTGTGAGAGTAAAAAAGCTACATAATTAACTCAAAATATCTCTAACAACATCACAATGGTATATGGAATACCCAGCCCTGAGATGAAATTCTGCAATTATGTATCTTTACATGTAGCCTAACAATAAGCTACACGTTATATCTTCATAGTTAAGGAAGCTATAAGTGCTTATATGACACCTTTCACAAAATAGCTTTTCCCACCATCACAAATACACAATTTGGACAACCAAAATAATAAGCATCACAATATCCAACTACATTAAGAATATGGATTATCATTACTTTGGCGTAAAAGTTCATAACACCCCTACAAGAACCTTAGTACTTCTTTCAGCTTTCCAATGACTCAAGTATTTTTTAAGATCACCAACAATATAATCATATGATTTTATGTACATCCTTAAGTGCACATTAAGCTACACATAGTTAACGCAAATATGATTACTTGAGGCTTTTGAAACTTGGAAGTTATCATATTTTCAAAATATGTTTCTTTCCAAGAGAGATATGTCAATATTGAAGTTATCACAAGAAATTTATAATGCATATAAAACCAAAAATATGCACTCATAAATATCCTCATTCACCAAATAGTAAGATTTTTATCTTACACATGCTAGAGTTCAAAATATATATTGTACTCGTACACATTAATTTTATCTCAAATTCATATTGAGTCTCTAGCATATAATGAACTCTTACGCACTATTTTATCTCACATTTATGCTAGAATCAATAGTACACAATTGACTCTTACACATTATTTTTATTTTAACTCCATGTTAGAGTCTATAATATACAAAAGACTCTTACGCATGATAAAGCAAAATAATTAAATACAAAGACTTAAAATAACCCACTATCGAGAGGATAAGAGGCAACCAAGTGCAAAGTATCTAACTATTTTTTTATCATCCCAAGCATTCTACCATATAATAACTTACCGATAGGGCAAAGTTATTATTCGTATGGACCTTGGTATAGTTGTTACAATTCACAAAAATAATAACCCCAAATTTATTTATTTAATTTATTCGAATAATATCTGATAAAATCCAATAATTCATCATGGTTAGTCTCATGATAGGTGAGTATATAACTACACAAAATCATTTATTCTGATGTACAACAACATTATCCACATTAAACCAGTTAATCCCAATAATTTATCATAATTAGTCCCATGATAGATAGGTACATAATCATTCAAAATCATTGATTACACAACACAATTATTCATATTGCACAAAATTTATTAATCTCAATAAGAATATATATAAATTCACATATAAATTTTGAAAGGAGTGCGTACAATTTTACAAGCAACAATATGTGCACCATTTGTTTATTCCTTAAAATATATATATGGGCAAAATTCACTTTAACCCCCTGAAGTTTCAAGGGTTTTTCAATTTAAATCCCAAAGTTTAAAAATTTTTAGTTTACCCCCCTGAAGTTTCAAAAACTGGCAAAATAAACCTTCTGTTAACTTTTTTCCGGCAACTTGGACAGAGTCCCACACGCGTGCGTCTCAGTGCGTTTTTAACTAAAAATCTTCCAATTTTGCCCTCCCTCAGTGTAATGAAATTACTTGATTATCCTCCCTACGCTACTGCACCCATTGCAACTCAGGTTTCACCTAACCACGTCCCCAACAAGGTTATCTTCGCGAGCATGGGTCACTGACCTCATGGCATCGACGTCTCATCCTCGTTGATCGCATTTTCTTCCACCAGAATCTGCATTTTTCTTGGGGACGAAACAGAGGTGATCTTCATGTCATTGAAGATGGAAGACGGGCCAGACGGCGACGATTCAGAGCCGTTTTCTAAGGTGCCATCATTCTCTTCTTGCTGATTTGTACCCATAGTAAAAGGGTGGCTGTTGATGAACCTGCGGTCCATGACTAAGCTCTAGAGTACCGTTGAGTGTTGCTACTGTTGATATTTTTAAGACAAACAAAGTGGCTGTCGGAGAAAGAGAGAGACAAAGTGGCTGTTGATATTATTAGGACAAACCATAACATCCTCTGTTATACTCTGTTTATGGAAACTAAAACAAATGAGGTGCGAACATTTGAGGAGTTACATGTCTCTATTATACTTTGTTTATACTCTCTCTCTCTCCACTACCGCCTCTCCTTTCTCTCCCATGGTTTCACTGTTCCAACCATGCCCCTACTGCCCAACTTACACTTCTCCCTCTCAAGGTCCCCCCTGATCTTCTTCTTTCTCTTTTTAAATATCATTAAAAAAAAAAAAGAAATTCAGTTCCTTTTCTATATTATTATTATATATTTACAATCAAGGTTACGTTGAATTATATATGAATGCATATATTATGCTTTCTCGTATTCTCTAACTTGGTTTGTTTGTTTGTTTTTGGAGCGTTGTTATAGAGTTCTGGGGTTATTCATTCACAAGAATTCCTCGAGCTGCAATAGCCATTATTACTACAACATTGACAAACCCAAAGGAGCAGATCTTCCAGAAGCTCTCAAGGCTCGATTCTCTTAATACGAAGTCACCCAAGTCCTCCTCACATATTCCCCAACTGATGAAAGTCTCATCTGAGTCGTTGGTGTATGAGAGTGGCTTCCTCGTATTCTCTAATTTTTCAAACGTGGAATGCCGATGGAAGGCTGATGAGTGCCAAGTCGACCAGCTCTACCAGCCGTTGTTAAGCTCCGGCATAGGTTTTGGTGCCTAACGCTGGATCGCCACCCTTCAACGCCAATGCGAGTGCCTTGCCATCCTCATGTCCTCCGCGGTCCCCAGCCGAGACCACACCCGTAAATTAAAATATATCCATCCATCTTTAGCTTCTCTCGTACGTTTATATACATGAAGCTAGCTAAACATGTTTGTTAACATTTGATGATTTTTTTGTGTTACGGTAGCAATAACTGCGAGTGGACGACGAAGCATGTTGAAGCTAGCACAAAGAATGACCAACAACTTTTTCGTCGGGGTTTGTGCATCGATGGTACACAAATGGAACAAGCTCAATGCTAGGAATGTGGACGACGATGTTAGGGTTATGACCTGGAAGAGCGTGGACGACCCCAGTGAGCCATCGGGCATTGTGTTGAGCACAGCTACGTTTGTTTGGCTGCCCGTTTCGCCTCAGAGACTGTTTGATTTTCTACGCAATGAGCAGCTCAGAAGTGAGTGGGACATATTATCCAAGCGAGTGGGACATATTATCCAATGGCAACTACATCTCTCTCCTACGTGTTGTGCCTCTTTCCTGCGTCTTACCATACATATGTATTAAATATTTTTTTTTTTTTTTGGGTTACCATACGCATGTATTAAGTTTTGATTAAAGTTTACCATATAAAGCATCCTTGGAATTTTTTTTATTTTTTTATTTTTTAGTTTCAGGGAAAAAAAATTGAATCTTTTGCCTTTGGGGGTGCCATGTGCCTTTGGTAGCTTCGCCATTGGAGCCACTGTTCTAGAGACTAGTAGAACAAAGAACAGAATAAAGTGTATCATGTGAGAGCAGAGACAAATCACCACAAACAGACAAATCTCAACCCATAACTACACCCCACCCCGTTTACCAACAAAGCCTATATATACTTCATTCGTGCGTAATTCACTCAAGTCTCTACTTATGGAAGCAGCAAGAAGCAACCTGGAGACTAAAGTGGAGGCTCAGAGCTATATTTTTTCCGTAAGTTTTCTCTATCCAAGCTTGTATTTGAGAAAAAAAAAAGAAGAAAGAATTTATCTTGTTAACTTGCTGGAGGTAGTGCCAGAGATTGTAGCCAACGAAATGCTTGAGAGATGGCGCTAGAGAAACCCCAGAGGTGGTTGCCGAAAAGATTCAGGAGGTGGTGCCTGAGAAACACCAAATTGGTGGCCAGAGAAATGCCAGAGGTGGGGGCCGGAGAATGCCGGAGGTGGTGTTCGGAGAGTTGTCGAAGGTGGTGCCAGAGAGATGCCGGAGGTGTTGCCAGATGTGTTACAAGAGAAATGCCGGAGGTTGTCCCGGAGATGTGGTGTATGGTAGTTTCTTAGAATGACACGTTGAAATGGCATGAGTAGAAAGAAGGTGTGATGAAGTGTGGAATTCACGGTGAACAGCAACAGCGGTGCATGGAAACATTTGGGACCTTCGAAGGTTGGCAGTGTTAATTAGAATCATCATATATTGTGGGGTCTACCGATTGGCACAATTTCCTGCTTGATGGGTCGATCATGGCTGGCGACTTTGGGGCTGCGTGAGTGGATCATGGTACGTAGACATATCACATCCTTGTGGTGGTGCTACCGGAATCGTACTTTGGGAGCCCTGACGAGTTAGACGACAGTCCGATAACCATACGGATCGCGTGGCTAATCTTGGCCCTTGGCAATGTGGGCCATCTCCTGCAGTGGCTGATCTTCCACTGTCTTCTTTGCTATCTTCACGTAGGCGAAGGAGAAGTGAACATAAAAGGAGAAGTGAAAACGACGACGTGTGGGTCAGTGGGTGTGGGTGAGGCTAAAATTGGAAGATTTTTGGTTAAAAACACATGTGAGATGCACGTGTGTGGGACTCCATCCAAGTTGCCGGAAAAAGTTAACAGAAGGTTTATTTTGCCAGTTTTTAAAACTTCAGGGGGGAAACTGAAAATTTTTAAACTTTGGGGTTTAAATTGAAAAACTCCTGAAACTTCAGGGGATAAAGTGAATTTTGCCTTATATACATATATATGTTCATAAGCAAATATTTCAAAATCACAAATATGATGAACAATGTATACAAAACAATACATGTATGCAAAATAAGTTGATATTAATACTTCTTTTCTACAATATAACACTTACCCCTTTCTTTTCATTTCTCAATATATGACATACCACTCACACGTGTATTTACAACAAATCTTCCCCTCATGTGTGAGTTTCTTTTACATTAACTCAATTTTTTCTCTCTTATGTGAGTCATTTTACAAGTCATAGAGTGGTACGTATGCAATAGTTACACCAATAGCATTTTATCAACTAATGAAATTTGAAACCAAAGTTTTATAGAAAATATATAACCTCGCCATAAATGACATATCTCTAAGAAATAATACTGAAAATCTCTTGGATAAAAATGTTTGTGTTCAAGACGAAGGGAATACAAATTTTGAATTTTATGCTCTAAATTTAACACACTTGAAGGAAATTGTCAATCCTTATCATAAAGCTTAAATCTTGATGTCAAACATAAATGTACAACATAACACATTAATAATTTATGTTAAAAAATATTTCAATCAAAATAACAATCACATATGACTGAAATAAATCTTAATGCAGTTGTCAAAACTCCAATTTTATGGATAAAAAATAATATGTACACTCAAAACTATATGTATACATAAAAACAAAACAATGTGTATATTCACAAAAATAAAACACATTGTTGAAATAAATATTCCACAAAAAAAACTTATTAATCTCAAAATAAATACCGCAATTAATTAGACCAATCTCCTTTTCGCCAAAATCCGCATATCCAATAAAACCAAGTTTATAAAAAATATAAACAACTCATAGTTGGATATAAAATAAATAAATAAATAAAATAAAAAATTGAATACAGGATAAGTTCACGCAGATCTAATCTTTAACTGCTTTGTTTGATAAATGTGTAAATTAATGTCAAAGCAAAAGTCTCATCACTCCATCACATATACACACATTGTTGAAGTTCACACATAGCTCTATCACATGTCTATCTTTACCCCTTTTTTTTATTTTTTATTTTTTAATAAAATTGAAGTCCTTATGCTTTGACTTCCACTTTAGCAAACATAAATTGAAACACAAAGATGACTACTTTGAATAAGTTGGTACAAAACCCAAATCCACAATTCAAGAAAAGCCATAACTAAAAATGCCAAATAACCTATAAATGCATAGCAGATGCCAATATATACAGAAGCATGGAGCAATCTACTACATGACACTAAATTTGGTCAGTCTTTATAAATTGATTGATGCACCAATTCGGCTCAGACTTATTCTATGACAAAATTATGGTTTGAGAATTATATAGGACCCCAAAAGATAGTCTAGGTAAAGAAAAAACACTTAGAGTACCCATATTAGTGTTGGTGACAAGAAATTCAAATCCATTACCACCTCCACTCGAAACCAAATCTCGTTTGTTCACAATAATTTTTCAAATAAAAAAAAAATTCTAAAACGAGATTTATTACAGCCATGAAGAAAAGAAACAGAGGTTTTGATACCAATTGTTAGAATAAATCAATAATATATCTGTTTTTTCTCCATATTTGTTCATCAATTTCGCTTGAAAGTGGCACTTCTACTTCTATCTTCACCAATTTGTCAGGTCTTGGCTTCTTTGCTAGCCTATCGGCATTCCAGCTGGCCAAATCTTCTACAAGAGATGTTAAATAGGGCAGAATTTTGACCAAAAGAGACGACAAAGCTCGAGGATCAGCATCTCCGTCATTATTTCGCAAGAAGGTAAATCAGATTGAAACTAAATAAAAACGAATTAATAAATGAATATTACGATATTATATATTTGTAAGTTGAATATAATAGGAAAATAACAACCTTCGTCAGTCAACGAAATTACGAGGCCTTTTGTGAAAGCCCTAATCTATATATAATTAATGGCACGATCGAGAACACTCTCATCAACCAAAATTATACAAAACCAAGGTTGAGTGATCAGAAAAGAAAAGGCAATGGCATCTTCAACAGTGCTTCTTTATCATGCTTTAACAAAGCAAAAGAAAAGAAGAGCAGCAACCAAAATTATACAAAACCAAGGTTGAGTGATCAGAAAAGAAAAGGCAATGGCATCTTCAACAGTGCTTCTTTATCATGCTTTAACAAAGCAAAAGAAAAGAAGAGCAGTAAGCATGGCATCCCACATCCAAACCATCCTATTTTATGACTTCGGGATATCTTGTGAAGTAATGTTGATTCTTATTTTAAGAGTCCTGCTGACGCTTTAAGACCTTTTGCTTTCATTCTTTTTATACACCCCAAAATTTATTATGTGGTTCCGCCATTACTTCTCGCGCGTCCCTCTAACCTTTGATCTTTTTGCAAGTCTTTTATATTGAACGTTGACGGTTGTCACCGTATCAACACTACTAGGTATATATAGGTCTTCAGGTTTCCAGATCAGCACTTTGTAAAAGATTGTTCAAAAGAGGAGGGTGGGGTAAGGCGAACAATGTGGCTTAATCATAAATCTAGAAAGACAGGGAACTAATAACTACATAAAAAAAAATTCACTAAAGCAACACGTGTTTTTCTTTTACTTGTCTTCTTCTTGTGACGATGGTTGTACATTGATAATTAAGAAAATCATAATGACAGCAAGTTTTGTGTGTTTGCTGAAGATCACCTAACCAAAAGGCATCAGCGAGCCCCAAACAGATTGGCCATGGCAAATTAAAGCCTATCCTCCTCGATCTGGCAGGCAAGCACTAAAAACGTGTTGTTTTTGTCTTTCTTAATTGATACAAAAAATAAAAATAAGAAACATTAATGTTCCAACCAACAACTAAAAGAAGAAAAAAGTACCATCACAATAGCATAGCAAGCATATCACTACAAGAAAAATAAACTATTAGCATCGACTTTTTTCGGACGCTAAAAGTTCAATAGTCAACACTAATAGTATTATTGTCGACATGTGGACGCTAATGGAGTCGACACTAAAAGCCCGACTATAATGAGATCATTAGCGTCAACCTCATGTCACTACAAGAAAAACAATTATTAGCATCGACTTCAGAGTCGATGCTAATACTAAGCTATTGGCGTCGACTCTTGAAAGTTGACGCTAATGGTAAAGTATTAGTATTGACTCTAAAGTTGACGCTGATAGTTGTACCAAAATATGATATGATTATTAGCGTCCATTCTAGAGTCGTCGCTAACACTCTGGCAGGAACTAATTTACAAGCAGGAAAATTATTAGGGTTGACCTAAATGACTATTAGCGTCGACAATAGTTGACATTGATAGATTACTATTAGCGTCTACTAAAAGTCGACGCTAGTAGTCATCGATATAAATTAAAAAAATAATAAAGACTATTAGCGTCCACAAAGTAGACGCTAATAGTCATCGATATAAATAAAAAAATATAAAATAAAAACTATTAGCGTCCACACTATAAATTAAAAATAATAATAAAAAAGACTATTAGCATCCACAAAGTGGACGCTAATAGTCATTCATATAAATTAAAAAAAAAAAAGACTATTAGCGTCCATAAAAGTGGACACTAATAGTCATTCATATAAAATAAATAAATAAATAAAGGCTATATTAGAAGTTGACGCTAATAGTCATCGATATAAATTAAAAAAAATAATAATAAAGACTATTAGTGTCCACTTAATAGTCCTTCATATAAATAAAAAAAAAATAAAAAAATAAAGATTATTAGTGTCCACTAAAAGTTGACGCTAATAGTCATTGATATAAATTAAAAAATAATAATAATAAAGACTATTAGCATCCACTATAAGTGGAAATAGTGGACACTAATAGTCCTATATAAATTTTTTTTTTTAAAAGAAATTAAGACTTTGTTTTAATAGACCAATATAATTAGTTAATTATTAGACTAATACAATTTTAATAGACTAATATAGTAATTAAGATATATATCTAGGGTTATATATGTAGTAATTAATATTTATATCTAGGGTTATATAATTAATTAATTATTACCTTTTTTTCTTTATAATTAATTAGGTGGTAGTTTAATATACAGTTAGTATTGATGACTTGTCAAGTTATGATCGATCAAACTTGATACAATTGAAATTGAAGGTTCAATCAAATATCTGATTGATCTTAATGAAATAGTTCAATTGATCATAATATGATCAAATAAAATGAGAAATTAAAAAAATAAAAAAAATAATTTTTTTAAGTGAAAGAAAATTAAAAAAAAAAACCAAAAAAATAAATAAATTAAGAAACTGTTAAAAATTTTAATATAGGATTTAATTTTAATAGACTAATATTTGATTGATCCTAATGAATCAGTTTCGTTGATCGTGGTAAGATCAAATGTTCAATCAAACATCCAATTGATCATAGTAAATAAGTTCAATTGAGTGAGATTGATGCTTACTCTTTAAAGCAAGTCTCATTATGTTAATTGCTTTTATTACATAATGTGATGTGTGCTAACTTGACAAATAGTACTATATTAATTTAGTGTCGTATATGGCATATATTTGGTACACCTAGTGTGTACATATGTTGTAATGAAACCATATTTCTATTTTTATTAAATAATATATCACCTTAAGGTATTTCAGTCAGCTCAATTGTGTTGTGCAAATTATTCATAGGCCATAGAAAAAAAAGAAACAAATTATATACATGTTCCGCTGTAAAATTGTATTTCTAAAGTTGCGGCGTAATGACTTCGATATTTGCTAGTTCAAATATCGGGGTGTTACATCTGATTGCTGAGGAATAAAGCGTATGGGGTTTAGGCCACATCTAATATATGACTCGGAAGCTCGGTCCTGAGCTTAGCTCCCTCCGAGGGTTGATCATCCCAGTGAATTGGATGTTGATTCCACACAATCAGTCAATTCTTCTGCTGAATCTTGGGATCGTCGGGAAGATGACGACGAGTTGTATCTATAGATTTTTGTGCTTTGATCATTTTCTCGTTGTAACCCTTATTGGAGATATGAAGACTTCTATCTGTACTCTCAATAAAAACAACAATTCTTCTTTAACATTTGTTCGCTTTCTATTGAATAAAATTGTAAGGTGTTTCGTCCTGCTGTTAGAACAAATGAACTTTAACCCCTTTGAGCTTACTTCAGGGTAAGGTTAAATTAACTTGATTTTCTCCAGGCAATTTTGCCTCGAAGATCTTGCCTTATATAGGACTCCCAGTGTATATTCTGCCCCAAGAACTCTTAATCTTAATCGGGTTTTGTCTTCCTAAAACATCCATATTTCAGAAGATGCATGTTCCAAAATCTTTCATTCTTGGAACACTCATACTTCAGAGGCTATACGTTTCGAGAATGTCTTTATTTTTCCAGATCACTCCTTCTACAGAGGCTGCACGCTCCGAATAGGATTAGAACACTCCTTCTACAGAGGCTACCAGTCCTAACCGAATCTTTCATTCTCGGAACACTACTACTTCAGAGGCTACACGTTCCAAGAATGCCTTTATTTTTTCGAAGCACTCCTTCTACAGAGGTTGCACGCTTCGAATAGGGTTAGAACACTCATTCTACAGAGGCTACTAGTTCTAATCGAATCTTTCATTCTCGGAACACTCCTACTTCAGAGGCCACACGTTTCGAGAATGCCTTTATTTTTTTGGAGCACTCCTTCTACAGAGGCTGCATGCTCCGCATAGGGTTAGAACACTCCTTTTATAGAGGCTACCAGTTCTAACCGAATCTTTAATTCTCGGAACACTCATACTTGAGGCTACTGCTCGAGAATGCCTTTATTTTTGAGCACTCCTTCTCTGAGATCGCTGCGCTCAATAGGGTTAGAACACTCCTTCTCTGAGGCTACCATTTCTAATCGAATCTTTCATTCTAACACTCCTACTTGCTACGTTCGAGAATGCCTTTATTTTTTCGGAGTACTCCTTCTACAGAGGCTACACGCTCCGAATAGGGTTAGAACACTCCATTTACAGAGGCTACCAATTCTAACTGAATCTTTCATTCTTGGAACACTCCTACTTTAAAGGCTACACGTTCCGAGAATGCCTTTATTTTTTCGGAGCACTCCTTCTACAGAGGCTACACGCTCCGAATAGGGTTAGAACACTCCTTCTACAGAGGCTACCAGTTCTAACCGAATCTTTCATTCTCGGAACACTCCTACTTCAGAGGCTACACGTTCCGAGAATACCTTCGTTTCCGAGAGCGATCTTTAGGTAGAGTTACATCCCGAGCAAGTTGATACACGATTGTTTTAACAAAAAGACTTTATACTATTAATCATAAAAATACAATATGCTTCTTGTTTACATAAAGTATTTCTTTAAATGCCCGGCATTCTATGGCCTCGGTAGTGATTTTCCCTCAGCGTTTTCAAGATAATATGCTCCTGCTCTACGATATTTGGTGACTCTGTACGGTCCTTCCCAACTCAAAGCCAATTTACCTTCTACCGAATCTTTAGTGGCAATTGTGACTTTTCATAGGACCCAATCACCGACCTTGAAACTTCTATGCTAGACTTTTCGATTGAAATATCGAGCGGTTCACTTTGGTGTGTAGCCATCATTGCTTCGGCTTGATCACGCCTTTCCTGTAATAAGTCAGATGTAACTTGAGGCCTTGGTCATTAGTATCCAATTGAAACGCTTCAACACGATAACTTTCCAACCCAATTTCGGTGGGAATGACAGCTTCGGTATCGAAGGTGAGGGCATATGGAATTTCTTCTGTTGCTATTTTCTTTGTAGTTCGATACGCCCATAATACTTCAGGAAGATCTTCAGCCCAATCTCCTTTACGATCACCCAATTTCTTCTTCAGAATTTTAAAGATGGTCTTATTGGTGGCTTCCACCAGACCATTCTCTTGGGGATGGCTTGGCGATGAGAAGTAATTTCTTATATTGAGCTTGGCACACCATTCTCAGAATGAATTACAGTCGAACTATTTACCGTTGTCGGTGACAAATACGTGTGGAATATCGTGTCGGCAGATGATATTCTTACAAAGGAATTTTTCTATACATTTGGCAGTGATACTTGATAGAGCTTTCGCTTCTGCCCATTTTGTGAAACAGTCAACTGCTACTACTGTGAAACAAACACCCCATTTTCCTTGAAGGAAGGGTCCTAGTAACTCCTACTAGGTCTACCCCTACTGGGAGAATGGCCATGGTGAAGACACGAAGCTCAAATCCTTGGGCGGTTGTTAAGATATGTTGGCAAAGCATTGGCACTTGTCATAAGTCTTGACTATCCGCATGGAATCTCGGCTCATATTCAGCCAATAAAACCTTGCTCGGACAGCCTTATGTGCCAACACCCTTGACCCAGAATGATTTCCACAAACCCCTTCGTGAATCTCTCAGAGAATGTAATCACCTTCCTCTTGTGATACATATTTGAGTAATGGTAACATGAAACCTCTTTTATATAATGTGTTATTGATTAAAGTGAACTGTGCGGCTTTAACTTTTAACTTAACCGCTGCCTTTTTATCGATTGGGAGGTCACCTTTCTGTAAATAACTAACCAATTCATCTGCCTAGGGAGGTATTACTCCAAGTGCAAAAATTATGGCATCATTAACTACTGTCGGTTGGGCGAGGACCTGAATTGGCACATTCACTTTTCTTTCTGAATCTTTCGTTGTGCCTGAGCCCATTCAGGCTAGGAGATCTGCTTTGTCATTTTGTTCTCTTGGTATTTTGACAATGCTAAACCGTTTAAGAGAAGCTTGCATGTCCTGCACTCGGAATAAATAAAGCTTCATCTTTTCACCCTTAGCTTCGAACTCACCTTGGATATGGCCGACGATTACTTGAGAATCGCTTCGAAGTTCTACATACTCGGTACCCATCTCTTGTGCTATTCTGTGTCTGGCTATAACTGCCTCATACTCGAACTCGTTATTCGTAACTCAAAACTCCAATCGTAAGGAGTTGTATAGTTTTTTGCCGCCAGGAGCATTTATTACTATTCTTGCTCCACCACTTCTCTTTTCTACTGAACCATCCACGTAGATTATCCATAAGCCACTCTTAAGAGATGTCTCCTCGGTGATGCTGGTAAATTCAGCTACAAACTCGGCTTACACTTGCCCTTTAATTGCACTTCGAGAAACGAATTCGATGTCAAACTCACTAAGTTCGATGGCCCAGTTTACTAATCGACCAGACAGGTCCAATTTGCAAAGGACCTTCTTCAATGGGTATTTAGTTAGGACCTTGATTGTATGAGCCTGGAAGTATGGCTTGAGTTTTTTGGATGCGATTGTTAACGCGAAGGCTATCTTTTCCATCTATATATATCGTTGCTCAGCCCCTCTTTATGCTCGACTAATAAAATAAACTAGTTTCTGAATACTCGCCTCTTCTCGTATTAGTGCAGCATTTACCGCCGTCGGTGAAACTGTCAAGTAAAGGTACAAAGGTTCCCCTGGAATGGTTCGGCTTAACAGGGGCGTGTTGGATAAGTACTTTTTGAGCTGTTCGAACATCTTTTCACACTCTTTCGACCATTCGAATGCTTTTTTTAACACACTGAAAAAGGGGAGGCATTTGTCCGTGGATCTTGAGATGAACCTATTCAAAGCTGCGATCTTCCCTGTCAATTGCTAAACCTGATTCGTATTCTTTGGAGATTGCATATCCAAGACGGCTTGAACCTTTTCCGGTTTTGCTTCAATTCCTCGGCTTGATACCATAAAACCAAGGAACTTGCCCGAGGATACCCTGAAAGCACACTTTGCTGGGTTAAGCTTCATTCGATACTGTTTGAGGACTCTAAAGGCCTCCTACAAGTCACCGACATGATCTATGGATAGTACACTTTTAACAAGGATATCATCTATGTAAACCTCCATATTGCTTCCAATTTGTTCTCGAAACATCTTGTTCATCAATCTTTGGAATGTTGCACCCGCATTCTTTAATCCGAATGGCATAACTTGGTAACAATATATCCCTTGGTTAGTGATGAAGGCAGTCTTTTATTGATTGGCCGGATGCATGCGAATTTGATTATAACCGGAAAAGGCGTCCATGAAGCTTAGTAGCCTATGTCCTGCTATCGAATCTACAAGCATATCAATTCGAGGAAGAGGGAAACTATCTTTGGGATAAGCTTTGTTAAGATCAGTGAAATCTATGCACATCCTCCATTTCCCATTGGACTTTTTGACTAACACAACATTGGCTAACCAATCAGGATAGTATACTTCTTGGATAAAACGGGCTTTTAGCAACTTTTCCATTTCCTAAGCTATTGCTAAATTTCATTCGCGGGCAAACTTCCTCCGTTTTTGCTTAACCAGACTTGCCTTGGGACTAGTATTCAAGCAATGGATTATATTCTCAGGGTCAATTCCTGGCATGTCTTCATGAGTCCATGCAAAGGAATCCATGTTTTCATGAAGAAAATCAATGATTCCTTCTCGGATATCCGGATCCAACTGCGACCCAATTTTCAATATCTTTCCATTTCCCGCAACTATTTCTTCCAATGTTTCGGCGGGTTTTCCTTTAATCTCCGCCTCGTTAGTGCTACTAACCACACTCACAGGAAGGAATTCCAAATTTATCACCCTCTTCAGGGATATATTGTAACATCTTCTCGTTACCGCTTGATTTCCTTTAAGCTCCCCAATCCCCTTTTTGGTCGGAAATTTCATCATCAGATGATAAGTTGATGTGATCGCTCTCAACTTATTCAAGGCGGGGCGACCAATAATTGCATTGTATGTAGATGGTTGATCGATTACCAAGAAGTCCACCATAACTGTTGAGTCTTTAGGTGAAGTTCCATACGTTATCGGCAATGATATGACCCCATCGTTTGAACCTATTCTCCCGTGAAACCGACCAATGGCGAACCAAAAGGCTTAATCCTGTCTTGTGATATTCCCATTTGTTGTATCACCGACCAATATATGATTTCAGCTGAGTTATCATTGTCAACCAAAATTTGGTGGATGGCATGATTGACTACAATCATGGTCACTACTAGCGCATCATCGTGAGGCATTGATACCCCATTAGCATCTTCATTAGAGAAGGATATTGTCTCTATGTCTCTTTTCTTCACTTTACAAGGTCTTCCTACCTAATATACTTCTTTGATATGGATGCTTCTAGCGTGGGCTTTTCTTGCTAAAGTGGACTCACCTCCTCCGGCCAACCCTCCGGATATGGTATGAATTTCCCTAACTATTAACTGGTTTTGTGGACGTGGTTGATCTTCGTTATTCATACCTTCTTCGCTCCTTCGTTCGTGTTCTCTTCTTGATCTCCTAGGTCCCCTGCTATGTTCCCGTCTTTCTTCTTTCGATCGGTCTTTGAGAAGCCTTCCTTATGGACCCACTATTCTTCATTTGCGGAGATCTTTGGCTTTCTCCCACCTTTTTTTGTTAGCCACAAAACTTTCCATTCTGAATGAAGAGTTCTATTTCCTTTCTTAGAACCATGCAATCTTCGGTCTGATGTCCATGGTCATTATGATATTCATAAAATTTCTGATTATTGCGCTTTTCTGGGGGAGTCCTCATTCTCAGTGGCCACCTGAAGGCTGGATCACGTTTGATATCCATAAGTACGGTTGACAAATTAGCATTCAAAGGCGTCCACTTCTGACTTTGGGATTGGTTTCCCTTTTGAGAGGGCTTAGCTTTTCCCTCCGATGTTCTCGGGATTTTCCTTTTCCTTCTACCTAAGGATTCCTCTTCTTTATCTTCCTCTTCTTCTCATTTAATCTTCTTCTTTTTGGTTAGAGCATTGATGGTTTCTTCCTGGTTAACAGACTCTTCGGCCTTTCTCATGAACTGGTGAAGGGTACCCAATGTGGGCCTTCGTGCTAATTCGGCCATCAAGGGGCCATCCGCCTTAATACTGTTCATTAAGGTTGACAATATTGTCTGATCATCCAGATTTTTTACGGTGAGTTTCTCTTGGTTGAACCTATGGAGGTAGTCTTTCAAAGGCTCTTCTTTCTCCTGAACTAGGGATAAAAGATAGGAAGGATTTTTCTTCCTTCTACGAACCGCCAAGAACTGGTTCATGAATTGACATCCTAGCGTATCAAAATTATCAATGGATTAGGGTTTTAAGTTACTAAACCAATCTTTTGCTACACCTTTTAAAGTTAAAGGGAAGGCTCGGCAGGCTATTTCATCTGGGGTTCCATGAAGTGCAAAGTGAGCACGAAACCCTTCTACATGATCGGAAGGATCTCCACTTCCATCATACTTGTCCACCCGCGGATCTTTAAATTTGTCAGGGAGCGGGAAATTTAACACCTTATTGGTAAAGGGTAAGGTTGTTTTCATCATTAGATGCTCGGTTGTTGACTATCCCTCTCCATTTTCCATGAAGAGGACCATCTTTTTGTACTTTTTTTAAAAATCCTTCATATCTTGCTCCGCTTGATTTTTCTTACCATCCATTTTGCTAATCCGACTACGATGGGACCTACTACGCCAGGACGGTTGGTTCGATGACTCTTCTTCATTGGATTGTTTAGCTCGCGTTTTAGTATGATGAGACTTTTTGTTGGAAGAGTCCTTTTCACTATGAGTCTTGGCATGATGATCGCCGTGAACGGAGCTTTCCTCTTCTTTGTCGTGCATTTTCTCCTTTCCTGCCGGTTTATGCCTTTCTTCATGCCCGAGTTGCTTTCAGAAGGGTAGTCTGGAAACAAGGTCTTCGTTGGTTTTCTTCATAGCTTCCATTGATTCACTAATATGCTTAATGACTTCTTCCAATGAGTTTGTCCGGATGTTCGGATCCATGGGGGTTTCTTGATCTTCCAATATGACGACGTGCGATGGTGATGGGGTGGTCATCCTTTGGAATAATTTTTAAGAGTAAGAACAGATTTGAACAATCGATTCCCACAGATGGTGCCAAACTGTTAGAACACAGTTTTCTGAGGATGACGTGGCGAGCTTCTATTCGTCAAGTTATTGATGATGACGATGGTGTATGGATTGGTTTAACTGCAAAATAGACACAATAGGATAAGAGCGGCCGAGGGTCCCGGCGATGGGAGCTCCGATGCCTAAGTCAGTATGTGATTATGAGAGTAATCAAATAGCTTGGAGAAAATAAGTAAGTTGTGAGAAAACACTTGATACCTTCGAATTGCGGGTAGAGCTCCCCTTTTATAGGGACTTGGTGACGTCATCATGATTGGCAGAAGAGATCCTCGGCAGATCCGAGGATCTTGGCAACTCATGGACGGAAAACTAACGCTTGGGAATCCGAGCATCTGTTAATCGGGAATGACATTCAGATGGACCAAATGATCAATATTCAGACGAGCCTTTCCTTGGGCTTGACATTATATGGGCAGCAGGGCCCATATGGTTGAATTCGGATCCTACAGTAGTCTTTTAAGGAACCCTAATTTTATAGAGATTGATGGCATTAGTAATAACAATGGGGGTTTGTCAGAGGATGAGATTCGTTTGCATCCTGCTAATCTTTCGTATTATTATCCTAATGAGAACGTTAATCCAAGACTGCCCCACCGTTGATGTCAAAAGAGGATTTGAGGGTTGCCCAAAGGTTTCAGATTGGTGGATCCTCGTTGGGGGGAATTAGGGACCGTAGGAAGAAGTTGGTCAATCATAGTGATAGTTCATCATTGTTTTCAATGCAGCCAGGGCTTTCTGTACAACAGGCACATAATGATTTGATGGAATTGAGGAATGCCAGTGGAAGGAATTTCTCTCGGCCGACTTCATCTCAATGGCTTGGTAGAGGCTCGGATGGTTTGATTGGATTGTCGAGCACTGGGCTTGGTGCAAGGAGGAAGAGTTTTGCTGACATTGTTCAGGTAATTGACAATTATCCTAGTTGTTTTTTGTTTCTTTAGATTTTCGATCCCATGGTTTTAATTATGCACCCTTTTTGATATATCTACAAAACACTGGCTTTGCCTCATCAAAGCAATTTGATTGAATAGAGCATGTGTTACTATGGTGAAACACTGGCTGTCATGTTTCTTGTTCTTCTATGTCAACATGTTGTTTTGATGAAATAACTGAAATTAGTATGTCTACAGGAAGGGCTTAATCAACCTAATTCCTTATCTAGCAACCTGTCACATCATGGAAGTCGTAATGCTTTTGGTGATACCGTGGATGCTAAATCCGTGCCTGATCTCCATGCATCAGGGTTATGGAATGGAGCGGAGTCCATATAGGGCTTGCATTCCGGATCTGCTCCACTGAGCCTAGTTGGAGTTCCAAATAGTACTATAGTTTCTCATTCTTTTGCATCTGCTGTGGGTTCATCTCTGTCAAGGAGCACAACCCCTGAACCACAGCTAGTTGGAAGGACAGCTGGTTCTGATCTTCCCCCAGTAGGGAGCAGTAGAGTTTCATCTATCGAGAAGAAGAATGCTGTTGGCTCGGTTGTTCAAAATGGTCATTCTTTTGGTGTAAATGAACTTGCTGATATTGCAGTTAATTTATCTGGCTTAAACCTGACAATAGCTAAACATAAAGATGAAGATAGTCATTTGCAGTCTTTGCTTCAGCTTGATATTGGTAATCAACCTAATTTTGTGTTCAACGTGGCCAATGGTCATAAGCAGAGTCTGCAGCAGACTTTCACTGACACGTCCAGTGCTGGAAAGCATTCTATGACTACCAACTACAGCGATTTGGCGAGGAAAAATGGGGTTGTAACAAACCTTAATGCTTCTAAGATAACTTCCAATGGGCAAGTTAACCTTCCCAAAAGAACTTCTTCTTCTGCCAGTCTTTACTCAAAAGTTAATTCTTCAGGATTTCGAAGTTCCGAAGGATCAAATTTTCATCAAAGTACAAGTATTCCAATTTTGGACTTTTCTAGCCATGTCACTGGTGCTTATCCTGTAAATGAAAAGTTCAATCCGGTGATGGCTAACCATCTTGATGCAGGTCCATTTCTCTTGTTTCTTCTTGACAGTTTTCATGCAACATTTTCTAGCACCCTAAAGTTTAATTAGCTTAGTTAGCATTGACAACTTAATTCTCTTATATTTCAGCTCTATCTATGGACCCTGGTCTTATTCAATACTTCCGAAGAAGTTCTGATTATGCAGCACATGTTGTGGCTAGTCCAAGTCCTTCTCAGGGTAGGAATTATTTTGGCACTTCACATGGAGACTTGGAGGGAGTTCAGAAAGCATACTGTTGTGACAAATGCAAATTCTAAGATCAACAAAGAAATAGAAAAGTGCAGAATAGAAAAACAACATAGCCACACAAGACATCAAGATTTAAGTAGTTCGGCACAACATGCCTACATCCACTGGCGGAGACGATTCAGAAGAAATTCACTAACAAAAGTGGAGTACAAATACAAAACCAAAAGACACTCAAACCCAAAAGCCCTAATACACTCAAATCTCACTCATAACAAAAGAGAATTAAATACAAAAGAGAACAAACTTCTCTATAATTCTCCAAGCTTAAAATAAGCACTCAAAAGTGAGATCAATAAATAAACAAATGGTATATCTCTTACACAAAGGGCTTTGCCTTCTGCAACCCAAATATCTTTCCCACTACATTTCTCCTTTCTTGGATGTCTCCTCCAAAACACTCATGAGGAGCTTACTATCTGCTCCCAAGCTCAAAGATGGCCGAATGGCCTCCATCATTAATCAAAAGTCTTCACTTCTTCCTTATTAAATGAGTCCATCAACTTTCACCTACCCATAACCAATGGCCTCATTTAATCTTCTTTATATAAGTAAAAGACAAAAGGACAAAAGACTTGATGAAAGCATGGCTTGGGGTTCTCGTGGAGCTGCACCCAAATTTTCTTCTTTCTTTTAGTTGCTGCCTCTTCTCTTTGGACCGAATGGCTTCATCCAACAAGGCTTTTGTCAAAGCTTCTAGAAACCACTTAATAATGAAGAGACAAATGGGCAAGTGAGAGTAAATGAAGTCATGACAGATTTGGGTCTTCCGTAGACTTGTGGAATACAAGTCATTTTTCAACACATACCTTGAGGCATTGCTTGCTCAAAAGAAGCAACAGTATGAGCTGCCTCATCTAGGTAAATCTGGTGGTTTTAATCATGGGTATTATGGGAATCCACCATATGGTTTTGGCATGCCATATCCAGGAAACGCAATGGCAGATTCCATACTTCCTTCTATTGGATCTGGAAATCCAGTGTTTCATAATGATCGAATCTCAAACTTTACTTCTATGATGAGAAGCTCAGTGGGAGGATCCATTGGGTCATGGCACTCGGATATTAGCAGTAATATGGAAGTAAGATTTGCGTCAACCTTATTAGATGAGTTCAAGAACAACAAGACCAGGTCTTTTGAACTTCCAGACATTATTGGTAATGTGGTTGAATTCAGGTACGCATGTAACATGTTTTTTTTAAGGTGTTTATTCTACTCATATAGCCTCATCTGAAGCCCTGAGTTGATTTTCTCCCGTCCGCAATACAGTACGGATCAGTATGGAAGTCGCTTTATTCTGCAGAAATTAGAAACTGCCACAGTGGAAGAAAAGACCCAAATTTTTTCTGAGATCATTGCTCATGCTCGTATCTTGATGACGGATGTCTTTGGGAATTATGTCATACAGAAAGTACATTCTTTGTCTATCCAAAATACTCAATAATGTCTTATTCTACTCTTCAAAGTTCTTAATCAAATAGTGGTGCTTGAATTTTGCAGTTTTTTGAGCATGGTACAGAAAGTCAAAGAAAGGAGTTAGCCAGTCAACTGACTGGCCATGTTTTG
This sequence comes from Carpinus viminea, assembly GCA_013348765.1. NCBI lineage: Eukaryota > Viridiplantae > Streptophyta > Magnoliopsida > Fagales > Betulaceae > Carpinus > Carpinus viminea. The sequence continues at coordinate 42,887,726 of CP054667.1, read as the reverse complement.
CCCCTAAGTCTCCAAATGTATGGTTGCAGAGTGATTCAGAAGGTACTTTTTTTGTGTACCTTACATCTTCATTTTCTTCCATATTTATACACTACAGCACATCCTTTCAGGGTTTCTTGCTTCATTTCTTTGTCTGTTTGAAGTTTTCATAATTTTGTTGCAACGTGTAAGTTACCTATTTGATGCATTTGATCAACTGTTTGTGCCTAGTGCTTTTGCTCTTTTTGATGCATATTTTGCTTCATTTACATTCTTATGACATAAGGACATGAATGAATGTCCCAAGTGTTTTTTAAACCTTGTGCTTATGCATGCAGTTATTCAATTTATGAGATCAAAAAATAAAATAGTATATATTAATCATCGTGGCTTTAAGAATTGTTTGGCATGGCCCAAAATGAAGCCTGATGTATTAATGATTATGAGAATGCCTTTAACACTATATACCTTTATGACAAGCCTTGGAGGTGGTTGAGGTGGATCAGCAAACTCAAATGATGGCAGAGCTTGATTGTTCAGTCATGAAATGTGTTCGTGATCAAAATGGTAATCATGTTATTCAGAAATGCATAGTGTGTCCCTCAAGATGGAATTCAGTTTATTATCTCATCCTTCTATGGGCAAGTTGTGGCACTTTCCACCCACCCTTATGGCTGCCGTGTTATTCAGGTTAGAAAATTTTAAATAAATTTTTGTTTAATTTTATTGACAATGATATATGACACTTGTTGATTTATTTCTTTTTGATGCTGACAGAGGGTCTTGGAACATTGTGATGATGCCAATACTCAACAAATTATTATGGATGAAATCATGCATTCTGTTTGTATTCTGGCACAAGATCAATATGGGAATTATGTTATTCAGGTATTCTGTTTTCATTTTAGACCTGATTCCATCATTTTTTAATTTGAGTGAGGTCCCTGTTATCTATCAAGAAAAAAACTTGATGGGGTTTCGCTATTCCTATCAACTTTGTCAATTTCGTTCATTTTCTTGAACCAAAGGTTTATTGTTTATGGGTTTCAACCATTATGTTGTAATACAATTGGTAATGTTCTTGACTTTTGTCTTTCAAAACGGAAAATGCATCATTTGCAGATAGTGTAAGAAACATCAATTTTGTTCCCACTGCCACGAATTTGATCCATCACCACAGATAAGTTTTCTTCTGTAAATATAAATCTGTAAATATCAAGACTGTTAATAAGTTTTAACCTTTTCATTTGCAGAAAGGCGCATAGGGTTCTCGGTCTCGTTCTCTTCTTGAGGTATCACAATTTAGAACAAGAAGTTTTTCCTCCGCCGTGATCACCACCACCACCGAACACTTTGTACAGCTAACATGGATTTGATCAAGCTATTATCTGGAGTCCTTATATTCTAGGTGACTATAGTACTAGTTTGTAAGTAAACACAAAAAATAGCCGGCCCATGGGAATAAGAAAATTTTCCTACAATATTGACTGCAAAGACTCCAAACTCCAAAAGAGGCACCATCTTTGGAAGTCGAGATCAAAGAGAAGGCGGCACAATATAATTGCCTAGCCTTTTTGAGATTACTTGTATAAGCTTCATGGTTTGTATAGCAAAATTAGTTGTAAATGGTAAATCGCAATGTCAAGAGAGAGGATATTATTAGTCCATATTAGGTTTGAGTCTTTGTTACATACATATGTCAATTTTCTTGAGATAAATAATTTTGCTTTCTTTTGGCTGTTGTATTGTTTCTTGTGAGTTGTGATCATAATTGATAAAGATCATTTAACTTGTAGTTCCTAGCTAGTTGATATTTTATTATAAAACTCTATTGAAATATTTTCATCCCAAAGAAAGGGAGGAAAAAAAGCTCTATGGAAAACTTCCAAATTTGGATGAAAAAAATTCTTTCAAACCCAAACTATTAAACTGACATGTGTTTAAAATACATATAAAAAATAAAAAGGCATGTGAGAATTTATATGCATTTTGGACACTTTAGTATAATATGCTAGGTTAGAAGAATTTCTTTCAAACCCAATTAGGAGAAACTTTTGTTTCTGGAAAGATATTTAAATAAACTAATGAAGAAGCTGCATAAAATCCAATGAAAAATACTCAAAAATGAAATATGCAAGAAGACCAAATACTTTAATGGGTGGAATGGATTGAGCCTTGGCCTCACCATTTTTAATAATTAGGGATGGGCATAATCAAATCCGAGGCCAGAGCCCAGATTGATGCAACCAACCCCAATTTGGAAACGAAAATAATTGATGCAACCAACCCCAATTAGCTAGCGTTAGGGTTCAGTCAAGTCTATGCAGTTGAAGAACAAGTAAAAGGTAAGGCTGGGCGAAGCACAAAACAAACACTACCCACCACTGGGCTCTCTAAACCCGCTTCAGCCCCCGGGTCCTTACTTGCAAAAGAGCCCACCCAAGCCCATTTGTTCAAAGCCCATTTAAAACTGAGCCTTCAGATGAAACAAGCGTTTCATATGCTGGAGAGGATGGTCTTTTTGCTTTTTTTTTTTTTTTTAATGGTCTTTTTGCTTTTTCACTGCAGCATATATGGGCTTTCTCCAAAAATGAGCTTTCCTTTGACTAGGGGATATTAACACGGGATGGGCCTTTGCATTCAAACACTCATCAGCATGAGCCTTTTTTTTTTTTTTTTGGGGTGGGGTGGGGTAAACCACCTTAAAGATTTGAGAATAATTATTTTATGGTTTAGATAAATTAGATTAGATTAGATTTCACATAATTTTTTTTTTTTTTTTTTTGTAAATTTTAAATAACATAGCAACATATAACCGTTAGATGTTGTGAAATCTAATCTATACTATAAAATAGTTCATCTCATCTCCATTTCACTCAAAACATCTCTTATGTGGATGAAGTTTTCTATCAACTTAATTTATTAAAATAATATTTTTTTTAGAGCATGTGATTTTCATGTATATTTTTATCACACAATTTAAAAATAAACGTCGATTTAATAGACTTAATTGTAGTTTGTAGATATTGCACTACTCCGTTACTCGTCTATCACTCAAAGATGGTGTTGTAATAAAATTGATGTTTCAAACGTCCAAATTATTTCCAACAAATGGCACAATGAAGCTCCCAATGAGCTCATTTAATTTAGAGAGAAAGACAACTTAAGGCATCTTAGTTGCTCTACGTTAACCATGAGAAACCAAAAACAAAAACTTGATAGAGACATAACAAGGAACAAACAATCACTCACTCATTCATTCCAAAAAAAAAAAAAAAATCAGGATGGCGATATCAAGTTTTTAAAGTATAAAGTAAAAGAACCCTTCCATGTATTTTTATTTCCATGTGTTGGGATTAGCAACTTGTCTATGAGTATTATAATACCCTTCCCAAATTACTTTGGATTTATCTTCTTCTTAATCATGTTGTCCCACATCACTTTATAATATATATATATATATATAAATATTTTGTAAGCCTAACATTCCTCTTAATCTTTACGGTCCTAGGTAGCTTTTGTCCTCTATGCACAATACATATATATTTACCGAAACTCTACTTTGAATTACAAAATGTGTAGAAACTTAAAATAAAATAGAAAGGCTAAATAAAGAAAAAAATTGAGATAAATACTCACAGGTGGTTAAGTGTTAGATATCACTACTAAGAAAAAGCCGATAGAAGAAGAAGAGTTCATCTAAGAAGGAATTTCTCTTGAAATCTCATATTTAATTTCAATAAAGTATATTCTAAAGTGTTATTTGATATAATATATATAGATTAAACTAGCTAGCTGTTTTCTTGCCCCCTTCCCTTGTTCCATAGTTGAAACAGGGCATCGTCCTATATTATAATAAAATATTAAGATTAAACTATTATTTCAATTCTTCAAATTTGCTTATAATCAAAAGTTTAGTTATATCAATTTAACCTTTTTAGCTATTAAATTCTCAAATGAGCTTCTTGTACGTAAAGAAATACCATGAAATCGGCAATGCTAACCAAAATGAAGAGACAAGAACATCATTTCAAGAAACCCACAAGTAATCTCATTATAATAACGCAACAAAAGGGAAAATGCAATACATCAAACTTATAAGCAACATAACGTTCCAAAAACATAACCGTATTTTGAAAACACTATTAAACATAAAAATAAAACATAAGGCAAGATAAGCATCCAAACATTTGGTCAATACATCATGCATATTTAATACTCCACTAGAGCAGCCATCTGTCCAAATTGCCATCCAAGACTCATCCTCATCCTCATTGTCGGCATGATTGTTACCTGCCCAAATCCCAATCATAATGTGTTCAAAAAAATAATAGGAAAAAATATATATAAATGACAGGAGCATCAATTATAACAACAATATATATATATTAGACTAAGAAAAATAGATATATGTGTATTATGGATTTTGAATTCTGGGTTGTGTAAATCATGACATACCAAAATATGTGTAGTCAGTCCATACCCAATTCATCCATAATTCCATATAATCAGTTGCTTTCCCACAAACAATTTCCATATATAATTTGTATCCTCCATCCACCACCCAACAAGCAAATTGGCTACCCAATAATTCACTCCAAACTAAAGATGATCATAGACCAAAGATTGCAATTCAAAAACCAGCAAATGACTCGAGTTATTATACACCAATAATAACCAAAGATAGGCATAGCTGGTTGTAGCTAATAAGATCATGACAGTTAGGCTGGAACCATTCATTGTTGGTAATGCTATTCTAAAAGTTAGACAGCAGAAGCTTTTCATTCTACGAATTCAAAACGCAGCACCACCATGGTAATGTATGAAGAGCAGTTTACAAGCAGCAGGAATTTTTACTAACTTTGTTTGTTTGTTTGCTTTTTTCTATAAAAAAAGGGCATCACTAATTGTGGCTACCTTATTTGGGTACAACCATAATAGTATCTACTCATTGAGAACCGCATAAGAGAGACCTATAATAAGAATTACATGCACTCTTTCAAGTCTTGCCCTTTCAATGGGATTGAGAGAGTCTACCCTTTTGAGCAATGAAAATAGTGCTCGTCTTGAATCAAATTATGAAGATAACTCAGATTGTCCCCTCTCCGGCCACTTTAAGGTACAATCATTTTCTCCAAATTAAGCTATGGCCATTATTTAATTGTAACTGTTGAGACAGAATTCTTGTTCATTTGCATTAGAATGAATTCAGCTAGTTTTATTTGAATGGCAAAATTATCAACAAAAAAAAAGAAAAGTAAAAGAATAATTTTACCCCTATAAATAAAACCAACTCATGTTGAAATAAACCGGAGAGAATTCTTATTCCTTAATAAAGTGCTTGACATAAGTTTAATTAATGGGAACACCCCCCTCCCTTGAATGCAAACGGATTTTTTCTATTTCATTTGAAATGAAGAGGAATCGGTTGCTTACTTTTGAGGGGTAAAATTGTCCACCAAAGGTGCAATTACAATTTTACCCCTCAAATCAGAAACTCATTTGCCGATAGAGCCAAGTTGCTTTTGACTCAAGTGGGTAATGGGTGAATGGGCTGATTCGGGTTCTAGATCATATCTCCGAGGCTGAGATAGAGGTGGATTAACATGGAGTTTTTAAGCGATTCACATTGGATAACAATTGCTTAATTAATGGTTTTAGGATTCGGTCCAACATCCCTTTCTGTTGACTTCCAAAAAGGTGCATACGCAAAGGCTTTCGATGAAATAGAAGACGCAACTTTATATCGACGACACATCCTGCCAAAGTGGTGTTGGAAGTTGCAGAGATGGCTGCAACTCGGATAACAGAAGAAGCTGAGGAAATTAAAGCTTGGGTGACCCACTGTGTGGTCTGGTTGTGACCCGTCAAATAAAGTAGAAATTGAAAATTTTTCAACAGACTCACATGAGTCACGTTGTGACCCAATTCTATTTAAAAAAAAAAAACAGAATGCGAAAATTTGAGAGTATTTTCTGGTTTTTTTTTTATAGCTTTCATTAGGGTTATGGTTAGAAATTGATTGCATCAAATTAAAAGTTTACAGGGTAAAATATAAAATTTAAAAATTAAAAAAAAAAAGTTTAAAGAGTGAAAAGGGAGCCCAAGAAAAAAAAAGAAAAAAAAAAGAAAAAGTATTTTGCTTTTGTTTACTGCAGGATGGGAAAAAAAGGACCAAGAAAGGGGAAATTTTTCTCGCTTGTTTGGAAGAAAATAGCGTAAATCAAGTCAGAATTCTCTCTCTGAGACTGAGAGGGAAATCGTTCTTCTAATAGCAACAAATTTGATCCCCTAAATGTCCTCAATATCCACATAACATCAAACTAATCAAAATATCTCAGAAACAATACACATAAACTCCATAATTAATAACATAAATAACATACCAACTCCAAGGATCGAATGTCTATATATATATAGGGGAATAAAAAGTCTCCTATAAATAGTAACGAGTAAATAGAAAAAAGTACAAACAAAACAAATTTTTAAATCACCAAACATAAATAAAGCGTCTCACCAAAGTCCTTGTGGGCTTTAACCATATCCATACGATTCTCAAATAAACTAGCTAGAAGAGCCATGAACCATTAATGTATCATCTGTAAAAGATTAATAAGATTTAATGAGTTACGTACCTTAGCAAGTACAGAAAGTTAATCCAAACATGACCAAGACCAATCCATTTTATAAAAGAACAGTCCAACGTTTGATTCTAACATTTATTTATATAACCCAACTAGGGCTATAAGCAAACAAAGCTACCTGTAAGCTTGTTCTGGCTCAGCTCGACAAAGTCCGATTCATGCTCGACTCGATTATTAAATGAGTTGCTCGTGGACAGGAAACCAGACTCGATTATTAAACAATACATACCCGTATAAAACTCAACTCGCTTATTAGCGCGACTCGTATATATTTATTATATATGCATATTATAAATTTAATAAAAATAACTTATATAATATATTACTTATTATTTAATAGCAATTTAACAATAGTCAATGTATATTAATTATTAAGTATTTCTCAAAAAAGAATAACAATAATTAATTGGTATACAATATATAATTATATCTATGATTATAAGTAAATGTATAATATATAATTGAATGACAAAATTTAATCATATGGTTATATCTTAAATAAAAATCATGATACATTGATACTTAATCATATTATTCATATAATTCATATCATATATAATGAAAATGTGATTAGAATAATCCCAAATGAAATTATTAGAATTAGAAATTTAAAATTGACAATAATAAATTAACAATTCATGTAACATCATATAGTTACAAACTAAATATTGACATTGTCATTTGAAATTTAGAATTGATAGCATGAGATATTATTGTTGATAAATTGTCTTAGCCAAGTCAACTCGATTCGGCTCACACAAGGAATTTTCCTTAATGAGCCGAACCAAGCTTAAATTTTAAGCTCAGCATAAAGCTCGGCTCGAGCTCGAGCTCGTGAAATTTTTAAATAAGCAAGCTTGGACAGCCCTGGCTTGCCCAAACTCGGCTCGTTTACTATCCTAAACCCAACCATCAATTTTGGTAAATTAAAGCCGAAAAGTAAAAATCCCTAAAATTTCTTTAATTTATCTAAAGTTGACAATAAAGATGGAAAGTTTTTTTTTTTTTCTTTTTTCTAATTAGCAAATAAGAAAATGATTACATGATTTAAACACTGAAAATGGGTGGGCTCCCCAACCTAAAGATGGATAGATTGTGTCAACAAACATATCTATGCAATCAAATGAAGAAAAAACACAATTTTGGCGATGGCTAACCTCTGCTTTAGGGGCATAATAGACCAAATAACATGTTAAAGTCTCGGTCTTTATCTAAAACTAGCTTAGAGCCCGCGCTATGTGCCGGGTTATTTTATATATATATATATATATAATTAAGTCAAAAAATCTTTAAAAGATTATAAACAACAAATTTTATTTTCTTCTCTTAATTAACAATTTAGTTACCAAAAATTACAAATATTCATAAGATCATTTTAAACCATAGTTTTACTTAATAGTATAAACCCACATATCCAATAAATTTAAAAATTCATAAATTTTATTTCTTATAAATTGAAACATGTTAAATATTTGTTTCCACGCATATATGTAGTTTAAAATGAAATATAAAGGAAAAAAAAATTCAAATAAAAACCTAGATTAATCAATTATAAAAAATGATTGATTACATTATATTCCAACAATGATACCACTTCTCCTCCACTACACAATCCATTGTGGTAAACTTTTTTCTTTCAAGAGTTGAAGCTTTCTCTTCATAAACAAACTTTTTGAGAAATTTTATCATTACACTGGCAAAAATAAAGAAATATTCTAAAATATATGAGTATGTTGATATCGACATAATTATGTTTACTAATTTTGTAAACAAAAGAATTTGGTAATTTAATTTTTAAAATACTAATATAATAAAAAGAACTATCTTTTGGTATCTTTTCTCAGTTCAAATGAAATCCACAAATATAAGAAAATGAAACTAATTTTAAGACATAGAAAAGAAAGGCAAAAAATCTATGATTGGAAAATTGAATGAAATATATTGGAAAAATTGAGTTTATACAAAAGAAACTCTCACTATTATTTCATGAATTCAATGTAAAATTTACAAAAGAAAAGTAATCATTTGAATAAAAATAATATATAAATTAAAAAAGGTAAAAAATAAAAAGAAAGAACAAAAGCACTGGAAATAAAGATTAAAAAATGAAAATATTAATATAATTGAAAAGAACTATTCTAGCAAAAAAAAAAAAAAAAACAAAGCAAAAATTGTAGTTTAATTTTTTCATTGAGAAATAAAGATTAAAAAATTGAAAAAACTATTATAGGAAAAAAATATAAAAAGAAAATAACTACAATATAATTTTTCATTGAGAAACAGCAAATAGAATCTCTCTCTCGTCTTTTTTTCATAATTGATTGATATAAATAGAAAGTGAAAGAAGAAAAAAAAAATATATATATATATATATATGGGACAAAAACAAAAATGGAAGAACATAAGCACCGAAAATAAAGATAAAAAAAAAAACATATAAAATGACAATACTAATATAATGGAAAAAAAAAAAAAAAAGTTTTCAACCATCCTTCACGTATATAAAAGTAAAAGAAACTAATTTTAAGACATACAGGAAAACAAATAAAAAAAATTATACGATTGAAAAATTGGGTGTGAAATATATTGAAAGAATTGAGTTTCTACAAAAAGAAACTCTCTCACTATTATTTTATGAATTCAATGTAAAATTTACAAAAAATAAAATTAATTATTTGAATAAAAAATAATATTTAAATTAGAAAAAAATAAGGGTCAAAACAAAAAATGGAAGAGCATAAGCATTGGAAATAAAGACAAAGACAAAAGACAAAAGACAAAAGACAAAAGACAAAAGACAAAAAAAAAAAAAAGATCGAAAATATGAAAATAACTATTCGAGCAAAAAAAGAAAAAGAAAAAAAAAACTATAATATAATTTTTCATTGAGAAACATTGACTGGAAAATTGAAAATAATTATTATAGGGGAAAAAAAAACAAAAACAAAATAACTATAGTATAATTTTTTATTGAGAAACAATGAATAGAAACTCTTTCTCTTGTCTTTTTTGGAAATTGATTGATATAAAATAGAAAGTAAAAGAAGAGAAAATTAAAAACAAAAGAAAAAAAAATATAAGGGACCAAAACAAAATGAAAAACATAAGCACCAAAATAAAGATAGAAAAATATAAAATGACAATACTAATATAATGTAAAATAAATATTCTAGAAAAAAAAAAAGAAAAGAAAAGAACGTAGTATAATTTTTCATTGAGAAACAACGATTGGAAACTCCTCTCTATATTTCTCGTCTTTTCTTAATTAAGTGTGAAATTTACAAAAGAAACATTGAGATATAAATAGAAAGCAAGCGAGAAAAAGAAAATAAATACAAATAAAGAAATTTGGAACTTTTGTTTTCCTCATTAAGATATCAATTAAATGCATTCCAAATAAAACTCATACGCTTTTAATTGTCTCACATTGAAATATAAAGAGAAAGCAAGAGAAGATAAAAAGAAAAATAAAGAAAGAGAATTTGTGAATTTCTTCATTGAGACAATTAAATATATTACAAATAAAACCCTTATATTTAATTGTCTCACTAAAAGGCTAAAATCTAAAACATCAATTCTAGGCAAGAGAATTTGTGAACCTTTTGTTTTTTCATTAAGACAATTAAATATATTACAAATAAAACCTATACGTTTTTAATTGTCTCACATTAAGATAAAAGCATAAAGTAAGAGAAGATGAAAATAAAATTAGATAAAGAGATAGAAAGAGAGAATTTGAAAACCTTTCGCTTTTCTTCATTTAGACAATTCAATGCATTACAAATAAAACTCCTATGTTTTAATTATCTCATTAAAAGGCTAACATTTAAAACGCATACATGTCGCATTCTACGTCTTTTTCTAATATGATCGATTGATTGAGTCTCTCCGACCAAAAACTCGGCTTTTATATATATATATGATTGGCCGATTTATAGTGTTTCAACCTAAGGAGAGCCGAATGCTCTCGTTCCTTGGCGTCAAAAGTGAAATAAATAACATAAATAGTCTCATCTTAAAAATGCAATGAGCTTATAATCATCATCAAATCTGCTTAACCAAGCTAGTAAGCTACCAGTATTACCTGTTGATATTATGGTCAACTTGTAGTTTTAAGTAGCCTTTTCTTGACCAAATGAAGTTCAGTTACAACATCTTTCATGTTCATCCGTTCTCCTGGCTGTTCAACAGAACAAGCAACTCCAATCCCAAACATTAGAGTCAAGCACTCTTGAGTTTTGCTTCTTCTATTCCTGCTATTATTATGAGAATTATTCATCATTATCTCTTCTTCTCTTTCCTGAAAAAGAATTGGATCCACAATCTCGACCACTCGTTTAGGCAAAGCTTCTTTGACAAAATAATGTAAATTTAGAGTGCCTTGGAACATGTCATCTGTGGGTCTTTTTCCAGTAAACATTTCTAACAGTAGGATCCCATAGCTATATACGTCGCCATAGGAGGAGACCTCATTACCCATCCCATACTCTGCAATATTTGAACATATTGCAACATGACTATACAATTAACACTCATATGCTAAGAAAAGAATTATGCTATGATATTCTCTATGGGATGAAACTAAAAATAAAATAGTACAATACTAATTTTTTATGAATAAAATGAAAAATAGACCTTTCTTATCATCTTCAAACTTAGAAATGTTATTAAAAGAAGAAAATAAAATATTATAGTTGAGGAATGATAAAGAATGTGTTCACCTGGAGGAGTGTAACCAATTGTTCCTCTAATGCCAATAGAGCTTGACTGGTTGGTTGAAGAGTTATGATTTTCTTCGGGAGAAAATCTTGCTAACCCAAAGTCTCCAACATTTCCAATCATTTCATCGTCAAGAAGAACATTGCTCGGCTTGAGGTCACAGTGGAGGATTGGTGTTTGGCAATGATAATGTAGATATTCCAATGCACTTGCAACGTCAATGGCGATATTCAATCTCTGATAAAGATTAAGATTCCTTTGCTCCTGGTGTGCCTGATCTTCTATAGTACTTGGATGCAACCAATCCTCAAGGCTTCCATTGACCATGAATTCATAAACTAAAGCCTTGAAATCATTACCTTGATAATCAACACCTGAACAAACTGTAAGTATCTTTACAAGATTTCGATGCCTGATGTTTCTGAAGGCCTCACACTCAACAAGAAAGCTCTTGGAAGCTCCACGACGCAAAAGGTTGAGCACCTTAACAGCGATTGTCATTCTGCCCTCATTGATGATTCCTTTATACACGGATCCAAAACTACCCACACCAAGCAAATTAGCAGAGGAGAACTCATCAGTGGCTTTTAGGAGACTTTGGTAAGACAAATTCAAAAGCAAATTTCCTGAAGAACTTCGAGTAGTTTCTTTTCTTTTCTTTCTTAACCAACAGAAATACAGAAAAGAAACCAGAGAAATTACTACTAAAAGCCCACAAACTATGGAGATAATTAATTTCATGGATAAGGTCAATTTCGTCTTCATAGACTCTTTGAAGTAACATTTCGGCAACTGCATCTCAGGTATTCCTCCGCACAGTTGACTATTTCCCACAACTGAAGTTGCACTTAAGTTCTTGAAAACGCCGTTTGTTGGCACTGGACCCTCAAAATTGTTGTAAGATAGATTCAAAAGATCCAACGAGTTGAAACCCGCAAAAAGTCTGGGAATTTTTCCTGACAAATTGTTTCGAGAAAGATCTAACTTGAAGTCCTCTCAAAGAACCAAAACTTGATGGAATGGTCCCATGGAAAAAGTTTCCTTGCATATCCAAAGACTCGAGCATAATACAACTGCCAAGACTCTCTGGAATTTCACCAGATAACATGTTTTCCGACATGTCCAATTTACCTAGATTTTTCAGATTTCAACTGCCATGGGAAGGGGACCCGTGAAACGGTTTCTAGACAAATAGAGACCGATTGACAAGGATGAGAGACCAAAGATTTGTGAAGGTATGGTGCCACTAAGATTGTTATTAGAAAGATCTAGTTCAATCAAAGATTGGCAGTTTCCTAGACTTGAAGGTATGCTTCCATGAAGATCATTATCACTTAAAGATAATTGGAGTAACATACTCAGATTTCCAAGAGAGTGCGGGATGTTTCCTGAGAGATTATTTATCCCAAGAGACATCATTTGTAGTCTCTTAAGCTTTCCAATATCCGGGGGAATGTTACCTGACAATCTGTTATTCCCCATTCGGAAAAACTCCAAGTTAACGAGATTTGTGATCCCAGTCGGAATCGTCCCAACTATATTATTGTTATCTACTAACAATATTTGAAGAGTAGATGAGAAGTTACTGATGCATTCAGGTAAGACTCCACCGAAATTGTTGTTGTTTACAGCCAACAGCTCTAGGCTGGTAGCATTGGTCAAAGAGCAAAGAAAACTCAAGTTATTAGCTCCCCCATTTCCTAGTTGGTTCAAGGTAGCGCTCAACCGTTTAAGCCTATGCAACTTTTCCAAAGAAGGCACGTTTCCACTAAATTTGTTACCTCCAACTTGAATATGTTCCAGATTTGAGGCATTGGATATTGAAGGAGGAATGGAACCAGTAAATTGGTTAATCTGAACGCCAAGGTTTAGGAGATTCGGAAGAGTTATCCCCAAGTCCCACGGAAGACTCCCTTGGATTTGATTAGCTACCACATGCAGAACTCTAATAGAAGAGAGATTGAAAATTGATGGAGGGATGGTACCAGATAACTGATTTGCACCAAGTGAAATTAACTTAAGATTCATAATTTGACCTAGAGCACTAGGAATACTCCCACCCAGATTATTTGAGACTAAATAAAGTCGTTCAAGTGACGATAAGTTGCCAAGAGATGGAGGGATACTTCCTGTTAGTTTGTTGTAGTCGGCAGCAAAAAATTGGAGCTTTGACAAGGAGCCAAGCTCAACAGGAATTTCCCCGACCAGATTGTTATAATCAAGATTGAAATTCTTGAGGTTAGAGCAACCGGAAACATTGGCAGGAATTCTGCCACCCAGTGAATTATAGGACAACTCTAGTACCTGCAATCTATGCAAACGACCTATTTGTGGAGGGATTTCGTGACTGAAGCTATTGTTTGAGAGATTCAGAAGCCTTAGAAAGCTCAAATTACCAATGGAAGGAGATACAGACCCCACGAGTTTCTGAGATGGAAGGCGCAATTCCTTGACCCTTTGGTGGCGGCGACCACATGTGACGCCATGCCACTGGCAGAAGTGGGTGGTGTCGTTCCATGAGCTGAAAACCATGAAAGGGTCGGAGATTATTTTGGCCTTGAAATCACGCAAGGCATGTCGGTCTGTCTCATTCCCGACAATGCCATAGGTGGCGGAACAAAAGCAAAAGACAGAAACAACTGCAAGGATGAAGGTGGGAAGCCCCATAGAGTCAAGGAAAACTCTGAAGTTAATGCTAGGAACTAGCATGGTTGTTCTGCCACAAGAAAGAATATAAATGTTATGAGGAGAAATATCTCCAATGGCTAAATTAATTGTTTTGGACTCTTCTGAAAACTCTACCATCGACATGAAAGTTGTCCTTGTCACATTTCACATCTCATTGGTTTTAAATTATTGAATGGAAGTCTTGGCCATCCAATGGGACCGACGAAGTGTTGTCCTTGTTTTTAATAGGACTGACTGAGGAAGTCTTCCCTTGTGAGCTGTGAAAAAGGAGGACGTGTTCAAATGGAGTTATTGAAGGCATCTGCCATCTCAGGTCGGCCCCTCTTAAGGAGAAGGTGCAATGAATGTAGCGAGTTCAGAATGTGGTCTCAACGGGATCATTTCGTAATGCATCTAAGACTAGGGCGTTGACGAGGAGTATTGAGACTAGCCTGTTGTTTTTCGACCTTATTGTTTAATTTTAATTTTAAATCCTTAAACTATTTAAAGATCATAAAACCAAATAGTTTTTTAACACACATATGAAAACCCAAAGGATACGTTTTTTTGTTGTTGAACAAAACAAGCAATTCCAATTCCCATAATCAAAATCAAATACTTCTGAATTTTGTTTCTTCCGGTGTTAATATTATTATGAAAGTCATTCATAGTTGTCTCTTCTTCTCTTTCCTAGATGTGAATTGGATCAACAATTCCGATCATTCATTCAGGCAAAGCTTAATGGACAAAGAAATGTAGATTCAAAATGTCTTAAAACATATTATTGTGGATCTTTCACCAATAAATATTTTATCGAGAGATTAAAGTGATTATAAATTTTTTTTTTATCAATAACATATTAATATACATAATTAAATACGTAATTAATTTGCTACGTAACTTCGACTTTTAAAAAGTTGATCAAATTAATGACTCTGCCAAAAGCATTGCTTTTTCATTATTATTATTATTATTATTAATTAAAACTTATTTTCATTTGTTTCTAAGTCTTTACGTCCTAGCTTTTGACCTCTAGAAATACCTTTTACTATTAAATTTATTATAATTATTACTGTTATAAGAAATCAACAATGGACTCTTGCGAAAACTCTGACACCGACATGAAAGACCATTAATTAATTGTATCCTTGTCACATTTTACATCTCACTGGTTTTAAACAAGTATGGAAGTCTTGCCCATCCAACGGGATTGAGTCGATTGAGCATGAAGTCTTGCCCTTTTGTTTCTAATAGGACTGACCGTGACTGAGGAAGTCTTCCCATGTGGGCTGTGAAAACGGTGGACGTGTTGAATGACCGGAGTAATTGAAGGCATCTACCATCTCAGGTTGGCCCCTCTTAAGGGTAAGGTGCAATGAATGTTAAAATTCCATTCCAAATTCGCCAAAAAATCCAACATTTTACCAAAATAATCGACTTAATTGTTGTATCATGGGTGAATGGGTTGATTCGGGTTCTAGATCATATCTCCGAGGCCAAGATAGAGGTGGATTTCGATTATGTTTTTTCTTTTTTGTTAGGATTAGATATATATGTATATATATTTTTTTAATTAAGATTTGTTTTTTGTTTTTTGTTTTTTTTGTTTTTTTGTTAAATTAGGAGGTGCCTAGCCTATATAAAGGGAAAATGATTATCTCAATTTCAAATCATCTCTATTTTCTTCCATTAGTGCATTTAGAACAATAGTATTGTCCAAAAATTTTAATTCAATTTTTTATTATCATATAATCTTGAGGAATGCTAAGGACCATCTTTTTAACTTTTGTTTTTATCCTCCTAAAGCTGATGTGACTTTTAAAATTACTATTAAATTTTAGATGAATCATACTTTAATTTTGATCAAATGGTAATTTTGAAAGCCATATTAGCTTTATGAGGATAAAAAGATGGTCCTTAGCATTAATCTTTGTTATCTGTCAATTCAGTTTGAATTATCAATTAAATTTAAGTATTTTAGAATTATTTCTCTGTTAGCTTATTTGAGGTAATTATGGACTTTCTTTTCTCTATTTGTTATTTTCTCTCTTCCTAAATAATCTTAGTTCAGTCCGATGTTATTTGTGATCCAATTGTTTTATTATTTAAATAAAAAAATCGATGATTTGAGGGTATTTTGACATTTTTCATAGCCTTTGTTAGGAGTTAACACTAGAAATTGATGTCCTCAAGAAGTAGCTCGATCAATCGGTTAGGACCTCACCTAATAAAGTGTAGGTCACTAGTTCGAATTATCTCATTTTCCCTCTTGTGCAGACATGTAAAAAAAACAAACAAACAAACAAACTAAAAATTGACATAATCAAATTAAAAGTTCGAGAGGTTAGATTGAGAATTTTTGAATTTTGAAAAAGGTCTTTTCAAATCATATGAAAGTTTAAGGGCGTTTGCTTGTGAAGTTAAAACAAAATAAAAAATATTTGGGAGATGCCATGCATGATGTCCAGAGTGTAAGGGGGCACCCAATATATATATATATATATATATATATATATATATATATATATTGCCTTTGTTTACTGCAGCTTGCCGGAGAGTGCGGTAGACAATGACGAAAAATGGGTGCAAATCACGAAAGTAGCAATGGTAAGGGAAGAAAGTGGAGTCCCATCATCTGCTTAAGAGCGTGGAAAAAACGACCAAGAAAGGGCAAATTTTTCTCGCTTGTTTGGAAGAAAATAGCTTCAATCAAGTCAAATTCTCTCTCTGAGACTGAGGGGGAAATTTTTCTTCTAATAGCAACAAATTTGATCCCCTAAATGTCCTCAATATCCACATAACATCAAACTTATCAAAATATCTCAGAAACAATACAAATAAACTCCGTAACATAAATAACAATCCAACTCCAAATGTCTATATGTTAATAAAAAGTGTCCAATAGTAACGAATAAAAAGAAAAAAGTAAAAACATCAATATAAAACAAATTTCTAAATCATCAAACATAAATAAGGCGTCTCACCGAAGTCCTTGTGGGCTTGAACCATGCATATCCATACGATTCTCAAACTAGCTAGAAGAGCCATGAATCATTAATGTATCATCTGGAAAAGATTAATAAGATTTAATAAGTTACGTACCTTAGCAAGTACAGAAAGTTAATCCAAACATGAGACCAATCCATTTTATAAAAGAACGGTCCAACGTTTGATTCTAACATTTATTTATATAACCCAACCATCAATTTTGGTAAATTAAAGCCGAAAAGCAAAAATCCCTAAAATTTCTTTTATTTATCTAAAGTTGACACTAAAGATGGAAAGAACTCTTTTTTTTTTTTCTAATTAGCAAATGAGAAAAGGGTTACATGATTTAAACATTGAAAATGGGATAGACTCCCCAACCTAAAGATGGATAGATTGTGTCAACAAACATATTTCTCTGCAATCAAATGAAGAAAAACACAATTTTGGCGATGGCTAACCTCTGCTTTAGGGGCATAATAGACCAAATAACATGTTAAGTCTCGGTCTTTATCTAAAATTGGCCGATTTATAGCGTTTCAACCTAAGGAGAGCCGAATGCTCTCGTTCCTTGGCGTCAAAAGTGAAATAAATAACATAAATAGTCTCATCTTAAAATTGAAATAGTCTCATCTTAAAAATGCAATGAGCTTATAATCATCATCAAATCTTCTTAACCAAACTAGAGAGCTACCAGTATTACTTGTTGATATTATGGTCTACCTGTAGTTTTAAGTAGCCTTTTCTTGACCAAATGAAGTTCAGTTACAACATCTTTCATGTTCATCCGTTCTTCTGGCTGTTCAACAGAACAAGCAACTCCAATCCGAACATCAAAGTCAAGCACTCTTGAATTTTGCTTCTTCTACTCCTGCTATTATTACGAGAACTATTCATCGCTATCTCTTCTTCCCTTTCATGAAAAAGAACTGGATCTGCAATCTCGACCACTCGGTTAGGCAAAGCGTCTTGGACAAAATAATGTAAATTTAGAGTGCCTCGGAACATGTCATCCGTGGGCCGTTTTCTAGTAAACATTTCTAATAGTAGGATCCCATAGCTATATACATCGCCATAGGAGGAGACCTCATTTCCCATACCATACTCTGCAATATTTGAACATATTGTAACATTACTATATAATTAACACGTATATGCTGAGAAAGGAATTATGCTATGATGCTCTCCATGTGATGAAACCAAAAAAATAAATTTGTACAATACTAAATTTTTATGAATAAAATGAATAATAGACCCTTCTTATCCTCTTCAAACTTAAAAATGTTATTAAATATATATATATATATATATATATATATATATATATATAATTGAGGAATGATAAAGAGTGTCTTCACCTGGAGGAGTATAACCAATTGTTCCTCTAACACCAATAGAGCTTGACTGGTTGGTTGAAGAGTAATGGTTATCTTCGGAGAAAATCTTGCTAAAGTCTCCAACATGTCCAATCATTTCATCATCGAGAAGGACATTGCTTGGCTTGAGGTCACAGTGGAGGATTGGTGTTTGGCAATGATAATGTAGATATTCCAATGCACTTGCAACATCAATCGCAATATTCAATCTTTGATTAAGATTAAGATTCCTCTGCTCCTGGTGCGCCTGATCTCCTATAGTACTTGGATGAAGCCAATCCTCAAGGCTTCCATTGACCATGAATTCATAAACTAAAGCCTTGAAATCATTACCTTGATAATCAACACCGGAACAAACGGTTAGTATCTTTACAAGATTTCGATGCCTGATGTTTCTCAAGGCCTCACACTCAGCGACAAAGCTCTTGGAAGCTCCACGACGCAAAAGGTTGAGCACCTTGACAGCAATTGTCGTTCTACCCTCATTGATGATTGCTTTATATACAGATCCAAAACTACCCACACCAAGCAAATTAGCTGATGAGAACTCATCAGTGGCTTTTAGGAGACTTTGGTAAGACAAATTCAAAGGCAAATTTCTTGAAGAACTTTGAGTAGTTTCTTTTCTTTTCTTTCTTAACCAACAGATAAAGAGAAAAGAAAGCACAAATGTTACTCCTAGAAGCCCGCAAACTATGGAGATAATTAATTTCATGGATAAGGTCAATTTCGTCTTCCTAGACTCTTTGAAGTTACATTTCGGCAATTGCATCTCAGGTATCCCTCCGCAAAGTTGACTATTTCCCTCGACTGAAATTGCACTTGGGTTCTTGAAAACACCATTTGTTGGCACCATACCCTCAAAATTGTTGTAAGATAAATTCAAAAGATCCAATGAGTTGAAACCCAAAAAGTCTGGAATTTTCCTGACAAACTATTATGAGAAAGATCTAACTCTTGAAGACCTCTCAAAGAAACAAAACTTGATGGAATGGTCCCATGGAAAAAGTTTCCTCCCATGCCCAGAGCCACCAACATAATACAACTACCAATACTTTTTGGAATCTCACCAGATAACATATTTTCTGACATGTCCAATATACCTAGATTTTTAGATTTTCAACTTCCATGGGAAGGAGACCCGTGAAACGGTTTCTATGCAAATAGAGACCAATTGACAAGGATGAGAGACCAAAGATTTGTGGAGGTATGGTGCCACTAAGGTTGTTATTAGAAAGATCTAATTTATTCAAAGATTGGCAATTTCCTAGACTTGAAGGTATACTTCCGTGAAGATGATTATAACTTAAAGATAATAAAGAGTAACATACTCAGATTTCCAAGAGAGTGCAGGATGTTTCCTGATAGATTATTTATCTCAAGATGCATCACGTGTAGTCTCTTAAGCTTTCCAATATCCGGGGAATGTTACCTGACAATCTATTATTCCACATTTGGAAATCCTCAAGTTGATAAGATTCACGATCCCACTTGGAATCGTTCCAACTATATTGTTGTTATCTACTGCCAATATTCTAAGAGTAGATGAGAAGTTACTGATGCATTCAGGTAAGACTCCACCAAAATTGTTGATGTTTACAGCCAACAGCTCTAGGCTGGTAACATTGGTCAAAGAGCAAAGAAAACTCAAGTTATTAGCTCCCCATTTCCTAGTTGGTTCCTGGTAATGCTAAACCATTGAAGCTATGCAAGTTTTCCAAAGAAGGCATGTTTCCACTAAATTTGTTCCTCCAACTTGATTTGTTCTAGATTTGAGGCATTGGATATTGAAGGAGGAATGGAGCCAGTAAATTGAAAAACGCCAAGGTTTTGGAGATTTGGAAGAGTTATCCCCAAGTCCCATGGAAGACTCCTTGGATTTGATTATCTCCACATGAAGAATTGCAATAGAAGAGAGATTGAAGATTGATGGAGGATGGTACCAGATAACTGATTTTCACCAAGTGAAATGGACACAAGATTCATAAGTTGACCTAGAGCACTAGGAATACTCCCACCCAGATTATTTGAGGGTAAAAAAGGTCTTCAAGTGAAGATAAGTTGCCAAGAGATGGAGGATATTTCCTGTTAGTTTGTTGTTGCTTACTTCAAATGATTGAGCTTTGACAAGGAGCCAAGCTCAACAGGAATTTCCCGACCAGATTGTTATAATAAAGACTGAAATCTTGAGGTTAGAGCAACCGGAAATATTGGCAGGAATTCTGCCTTCCACTGAATTATCGAACAACTCTAGTACCTGCAATCTATGCAAACGACCTATTTGTGGAGGGATTTCGTGACTGAAGCTATTGTTTGAGAGATACAGAAATCTTAGAAAGCTCAAATTTCCAATGAAAGGAGATATAGATCCCACGAGTTCTTGAGATTCCAGGACCAACTGTGTGACCCTCCGGTGGCGGCGACCGCATGTAACACCACGCCAATGGCAGAAGTGGGTGGTGTCGTTCCATGAGCTGAAAACCACGAAAGGGTCGGAGATTATTTTGGCCTTGAATTGAAGCAAGGCATGTCGGTCCGTCTCATTCCCGACAATGCCATAGGTGGCCGAACAAAAGCAAAAGACAGAAACAACTGCAAGGATGAAGGTGGGAAGCCCCATAGAGTTGAGGAAAACTCTGAAGCTAATGCTTGGAACTTGATTGTACGTTCTGCCACAAAGAAAGAAAATAAATGTTATGAGGAGAAATATTTGCAATGGTTAAAGTAATTGTTTTGGAGTCTTCTGAAAACTCTACCACCGACATGAAAGTGGTCACATTTTTTTTTTACGAGAAAGTGGTCACATTGAACATCTCACTAGCTGGTTGTAATTTGTAAACACGCCAGGAAGTCTTGGCCATGCAACCCTTCTGTCTCTAATAGAACGTGAGTCACGTGACTGAGCCAGGAAGTCTTCCCATCCCATGTGAGCTGTGAAAAAACAAGGCATCTGCCGTGCAATCGATGTAGCAACTTCAGAAACTGATCAGAACGCATCATTTCACAACACAGGGCATCTCAGACTAGCCTAGCCTAGTCAAATGGGAGGTATATCTTTAGGGATTATTTTTGGTTTTTTACCAAAAAAAAAAAAAAACTCAAAACAAAATTTTTTTAAAAGAGAGGAAGACTAAAGAATGTGGTAAGTAATCTATTTGCAATTCAAATATAGACTATGGTAGGGATTGCAGTGAAAATAAAGTATTTAAAAATTGACTTTTACCTGTGAGTTTTTGTCAAAGTACTATTACTAAAAAATGTCTACATATTTGATAATTGCATGTCTTAAGTTATTTTTGATGTTGCTGATGTTTAGTTGCATGTCTCTTGGGGCTCGTTAGTAAGCCCTTTCATCATCGGTTATCACCTTGTAACGACCTTTAGAAAAGTCCAGATTCATTGCCTATTGTTTGTTATTGTCTCAGATATTGTATTTTTTTTGTTTGAGTTTTGTTGTTGGAGTTCTCACTCCTTTATGGTTGATTGATTTCATGTGACCCCTTTTCCGTTATTAAACCAACCAAAAAATAAAAATTTCAAAGTATTGACAAGATGTGCTTGATTTAAGTTAATTTCATGAGTGTTCTAAAGAAATTCTAAAAGGAAACACAGTGAAAAGGTGTGGAAAATGTTGGACAGTGACCTGTGGTGCATACTCAACCATGTTCTAATATTGTCTTAGAGCATCCCACAGCACTCTCATCAAATTTTACTCACCAAAGTAACTAAAAGTACATTTTTAATTATTTTGACAACTCATCTTTTTAGAGTATCTATTTTAACCTCACTACTTTAACAATTCACTTTCACTATTTTGGTTAAATTGTCTCACCAAAATAACCAAAAAGTTAGTTTGGTGAGACTGAATGCTCTTATACATACAAGTCTTGTCCTTTCAATGGGACAGAGAGAAAGTCTACCCATGTGAGCAGTGAAAATAGTGTTGGTCTTGAATCAAATTATGAAGGTATGGAACCCCACACCCCCTTAAGCCATTTTGGTTAAATTGTTTCATCAAAATAACCAAAAAATTAGGTATGGAACCCCCTCCCCCAGCTCTTATACATAGAAGTCTTGTCCTTTCAATGGGATAGAGAGAAAGTCTACCCATGTGAGCAGTGAAAATGGTGTTGGTCTTGAATCAAATTATGAAGGTATGGAACCCCACCTCCTTAAGCCATTTTGTTAAATTGTCTCACCAAAATAAAAAAATTAGTTTGGTGAGATTGCAATGAATGCTCTTATACATTCAAGTATTGTCCTTTCAATGGGACAGAAAGAAAGTCTACCCATGTGAGCAGTGAAAATGGTGTTGGTCTTGAATCAAATTATGAAGGTATGGAACACCAACACTTCCCCCAGGGAATGCAAACAGATCCTCAAAATGTAAAGGAATCGGTTGATTACTTTTGAAGGGCAAACTTGTTCACTAAAAGTGAAATTGCAATTTTGCCCTTCAAATTTCAACTAACCGATTCCTCTCTATTTCAAAAGCTCCCTCCCTCGAAATGGAGAGGATCCGTTTGCTTAAATTTGAGGCAAAATTGTTTAATAAAAGTAAAATTATAATTTTGCCCCTCAAATTTCAACCAACCGTTTGCTCTCTAATTCAAAAGTTCCCTCCCTCCCCCCCCTAATAGTACAAATGTTGATGTAGCAAGTAGCAAGTTGAGAAAGTGGTCCCAACACATCAAATTGACATCAAGTAAGGTCCAACAAAGCCCATCATATCAATTAACTTATCAACTGTTTGAGGAGGACTAAGAACTTATTTGAGATTGTGTTTGAAAAATAACGCTTTTAAGTTAAAAAAAAAAATTGGAAAAAAAAATTCATTTTTAAGTTTTTACCAAAAGTGCGTTTTAACCATTTTAGGTTTTTTGACATAAAAGTGCTTTTTATTTTAAGTTAAATCTCCATTAATTCAAGGGTTTAGAAACTTTATTTTTTCCTCCTTAGGATTTGGAAAGTGACCAAATTAGTCCTTGTGATTTTAAAAAGTAACCAAATTAGTCATTCCGTTAATTGACCGTTAGTTGACTTAATTGATTGATACGTTGACCAATTAGAAGTTGATATATGGTTACCTAATTAAATTTTTTATTAAAAAAAAAAAAAAAAAACCTGGGGGTGGTTTCGGCCACCACCTTGGGCACTAAGGGCTGGCTTAGCCACCCCATGGAGCCAAAGGCCCCTAGTAAGTTAAAAAAAATATATAGATTCAGTCCATGAGTGCCAAGTTGTTCTTAAGCTATATTCGGCATTGCAATAAGATTCCTTCAAAGGGCAGATACAGAACAGCGTCACTTCCCTGGATGGCAATTGTCACTTGTCAACTACTTACCACTGTGCCCATCACCTGAAAGGGCCAGAAGAGACTCTTAAAGTGAGAGCGTCGCCACAAATCAGAGAGCGAGGGAAATCGGAAGCCTCAGGAAATGGCAATATCTAGGGATCTAAGGGTCTCTGCAACGCTGGGTTCCTACCATTTGAACCCTCCATGGGGGTGGCTACGGTTTTTTTTTTTTTTTAAATATGTTTTTTTCTGAATTTTTTTTTAAATAAAAAAATTAATTATGTGGCCACATGTCAACTTTTAATTGGTCCACGTGTTAGTCTGTTAAGTCAACTAACGGTCAATTAACAGAATGACTAATTTGGTCACTTTTCAAAATCACAATGACTAATTTGGTCACTTTCCAAACTTTAGGGAGGAAAAAATAAAGTTCCCAAACCCTAAGGACTAATGGAGTATTTAACCCTTTATTTTTTTATCAAATGAGTACTTTTTTCTTCAAACGAACTTTTTGCGTGTTAAAAGTATTTTTTGGCCTCTCAAACACAATCCCAAACGGATCTTAAAACCAAACTCAAATAGATATGTTTTAGCTATTATTTGTAAGCTGTTGTTTTTGGATCTTATTGTTTAATTTCAAATTTAAATCTTTAAACAATTTAAAGATCCTAAAACCAAAATATTTTTTTTTAATGTATATATGAAAACCCAAAGAATCTAGTAAGCAATCTATTTGAATCCCAAAAAAAAAAGAAAGAAAATAAAATCTATTTGAAATCGGAGTGTACTTGATTGAAGTTGAACAAGTGGCAGTGCTAAGATTTGAATTTACAAGCGGCAAAATTAAAAGATATAGATAAGAAAAAATAATTTAAAAATATTAAAAATGCAATGAGCTTATAATCATGATCAAAATTTATATCAACCAAATATAAAACAAGAAAACAGCAATAAATAAACAGATCGAAGTAAAAACAATTTCTTAATGGGAGAAAATTAATGTAATAAAATCCCAAACAACAAAACGAAAAACAAATAATTACGATGCTTCGCTTTTTGGAATTTGTTTGGTTTCTTACTTTCTTTAATGAAAAATGCTGTTTTTCCCACGAGGTTGATGTTTGGTAAGGTCAGTAATTGCTTCTATTATTGAGAAATGATGGCTACTTCTATTATTAGAAGTTGTCTCAACTGTTCATTCATCGGCCCCTGTGCCACTCAGAGAGAGAGAGATGAGTGTTTCTCAGCTGCACCTGTAAATGGCTCTTGACATGGGCAAGTG
Organism: Carpinus viminea; assembly: GCA_013348765.1. Lineage (NCBI taxonomy): Eukaryota > Viridiplantae > Streptophyta > Magnoliopsida > Fagales > Betulaceae > Carpinus > Carpinus viminea. Next base: position 42,862,778 of record CP054667.1, on the reverse strand, counting down.
TTAGAACTTTGACATCCATCAGCTCTAAAACTGACATTGGAGTAGCCCCTAAAAAGCCAACAACACAAGCAGCGATTAAAGAGAGAGAGAGAGAGATAATTTCATGGCCACCAAGGAGGTGTACAGCATGGACAAAACGGGCATGAAGAGTAGTTGTCCAACGCATTCTTTAAGATGAGCATATGTAATGTATGAAATCATCCTATGAAAATTGACTTTAGAGAAACTGGTATAAAGGAACTGTCTCGTTGGGATTAAAACCTTAAATCTAGGCACTTACACAAACCTTATGTATCTTCCAGATAGCATTCATAAGTTGCAACATTTAGAAATACTAAATATTGGGGTCGTGATTATAAGACACAAACTTCCAAGTTGCATATAGTCTTTTTCTCATTGATTGTTTGACGGTTGCTAAGTTTTTTAAAGTAGTGGGGATAGGAGACATTCCATGCCGGTTGTATCCATGGAGAAATCTGCTACTTCATCAATGCGAATTACTCCAATTGTCGCCTCGATGGATATAAGCGATTCTAATGATGGTTGTTCCTCCATACTATTTCTGAAACGTCAAATGTTGGGTTTTATAGATTGTGACCTCTCGAATCAAATATCTTTAGGACCTTTGATTGGTTCTCCACATTGATGAGTTTAGAAATAGCATAAAGTGATATTGTTACCCTTCCTCCGTGCATCTGAAGATTTGTTAGATTGAAGCACTCATATTTGATAGAATGCAAACAACTTCGAGAGATTCTAGGACTTCCACTAAATGTAGAAGTTGTGAAAGCTTGTGTGTCACTGGTAATATTTTTAGAGGATAATAGAATATCTCAATTGTTTAATACACCAAAGGCCTTATTCCAGGTTGGAACGATATTTCCAGCATTGATTCTTGGAAATAATGTCCTACCAGAATCAGATTTCTTAATTCAACCTGATTGCCCTTCTAGTTTAAAACGTCTATATCTACTTGGTAGTGCTATTGTTAGCCTTCCTGTATGGCTCAATAGATTTGCTGACATTTCATAGGATGATTTAGGGGTGGGCAGAACCCGCCTTCTCGTCGGGTTCATGACGCGAGTACCACCTTGAGTGGAAGCATAGACGCTCTTCGCCTTCTCGTCGTCTCCGATTCCGGCGTCATCCAAGCGGGGTCTCCGCCGCCGGAAGTGGGCTTTTGTTCGCCGGGACGCGTATCTGGAATTGTAGAGCCGTTCTCTGCTGTGCTTGTTGGTGTCTCTAATGAACCCATTTGTCGGGCAAAAGTCTCAGTCATCGTCGCCAACTCGCCTCTCTCATCTCACTCTCGATCTCACGGACTCACTGAGCACCATCGTGAAAGAATATCCAAGCTAGGGGCAAGCTTTTCTCTCTCTCTTTCCTTTGGTAGTGGGATCAGATCTGGCTTTTTCTTCCATATTTTTTCCTCTATTGTACATGAAAACTTGGCCTCTTGATTCAACTAAGAAACATCTTTTCAAAAAAAAAGTCATTTTTGGTTTGTTGGCAGATGGTGCATATACGACCGCCGACCAACCCGCCGAAAAACCACCCGTCCTACCCGAATATCCGGCGGATATCCTAAATTTACTGTTCACTTGCGAGTTAGAATTGTTCAAACCCGATAGGCGGGTCGGGTGGCGAGCACCCAAAACCTACGAACCGACCTTCGGTGCTAACCCTAGGATGATTTTCTCAAAACAATAGAAAATCATGCTTCTGGAAGCGCCTCTACACCAATCTTGAATTCATGGCTACCCCATTCATCATCCCCAAAGGCTGAACCAGTTGTTCAACTTTCAAGAACCAGATCAATTTCTTTGATGACATCTTTTCATCATTAATGGTGGGTCTAGGTCTTTTGAAGGTAATAATCATGGGAATGATAAAACCAATGTTTATTTCAGAAATGATTGAAGCAAATCCTGGCAATGCTTCTTCTTGGAAACTATGCTAAGTTTTTAAAAGAGGTAAGTAATTTGCAAATTTTCTAAAATCTTGAACGTATCATTGTGGGTCAACACAATCAAACCTAGGTCAGGATAAAACAGGTTATCACTGGTTTCGAACTTGAAAACTAAAATACAAACAAAATCAAACATAGATCTAGCAATTAGAACGAGAAGATAAAAACAGGGTATTGGTTTGACTTAAAAATTAAAATACAAACACAATCAAACCTAGTTTGACTAAAAACTAAAATACAAACACAATCAAACCTAGGTCAATATAATAGGTTATCACCGGTTTCAGACTTGAAAACTAAAATACAAAAAATCAAACATAGATCTAGCAATTAGAACCTAGAAGATAAAAAAGTGGCAACTCGATTGCAGATTTGAAAATTAAAATACAAACACAATCAAAATTGGTTTCAGACTTGAAAACTAAAATACAAACACAATCAAAAACATTTCTCATAGGAGGATTTGACACATTACCATAGGATGACACATCATTTCCCATAACATACTTTGCAATTCAACATACCAAAAAATTGTAATGTGATCATAAAAAGTATATGAAACAGTTTCAGGACAAATCAAGATAGATCAATAGGATTGAGAGACCAATGATCTGTGAATGTATGATGCCACTGAGATTGTTATTGGTAAGTTTTAAAGAGCGCTAAAATTGGAAGTTTTTTAGACTTACAGGCATGCTTCCATTAAAATCATTATCACTTAAATACTCAAACTTTCAAGAGAGTGCAAAATGTTGCCCAAGAGATTGTTTATGTGAAGAAACATTACCCATGGTCTTTGAAGTTTTCCAATATCATGGGGAATGTTACCCAACAATCTCTTCTTCCACGTTTCAACTCTCTCTAAATTGATGAGATTCGCAAATCCCTCAAGTTACTGATGCATTCATAAGAGATCGCCAAAATTGTTGACGTTAATAGCCAACTGGTGGCATTGATCAAAGAGAAGAAAGAAATCAAGTCATCAGCTCCTCCACTTCCTAGTTCGTTCAAGGTAGTGATCAGCCGTCAAAGCCTATGCAGCTTTCCCAAAGAAGGCACGTTTCCTAGATGGGTTGGCATGGTGGAAGTAAATTCCATACATATAAATTTGTAATATTAATTTGCAAAGAATATTCCATGTATTTTTCTAGCCGTGTTGTCAAAAGGCCTCCGAGAACCCAAAAACTTTCTGCAAGATCACATTGTCTTCAACTTGTAATCTAATTTGAGTAATCTACGTAAACTACATTGTTTTGAGTTTAATAAGGAATTTGAGATCAATTTGAATCATAACTGGCTACACAAATTTCAAACTCGAATTTAATGTAATGCTTCTCTAAAAAATCTTATCAGAAGTTTGGATGAAAATGGGATCCAGAAGCATTTGCGAAAATTAATTTGAACAATTTACAAATAATAATCAGCATCAGAAATATACATGGGAGTTACTTTTTGTTCTAATGAATGCTAAATATCGAAGCTTCATACAAGCCCAAAGGAAAACACAAGCGCCCAAAATTGATACTACACATGAATAAATTATAATCACTCACAAACGGAACCACGGTGGCAAGGCACATGCTGACTGGTGACTTCCATGGAAGTGGCATCTACATCCTTCCATCGTAGCATCAACCTTCTTAAGAAATAACAATCTCTTAGATGCATACCAGCAACATGCCACAACCAAAACGACATCAGAAACGGGAAAGCTAATGCAATGATAAAATCTCCGATACACGCTCTTCTGCATCTTCAGAAATCTCCCTCCCGGGGACCTGGACCTTTAGAAGATTAGCATACCTGTCAAAGATAATGTGACATGTTATTCACCAACTATACTGAGTATTCCAACTAATAAAAGTAAAGCAGTAAGTCGTATCAACTCACTCTGCAGCGGTAAACAACTGCTCGTGCTCCATGATGAAGGCTAGCAAGGCCTGTAAACATCAACTGAAACACTGATAACCGGTGGCAACACAATAACTTTTAGAAAGAAACTAGTAAGTTCAGATGGCTTGCCTCAAATGGCATATTTAGAAGTTCGTAGTAAGTACGGACACAATCTAATCTCTGTTGCACAGCTTCACTTTTAATCGATGGGATAGCTGCCAGGGCCTGTAATGCCAATAAAACCAATGTAGAATGTAGCATTGTATCGTAAAATCAAAATGAAAACCAGCAAACCTCATTTGCACAATTTCAGGTTGGCCTTAGGGATGAGAGTACATAACCACCCTAGTTCTAAAGATATTTTGCCATCGGCCCCCAGCAAATGTCAACCTTTTATAAAATGATGCCAATATCCAGGAAGGCCAACTGATTGCATCTAAGGAACAGCTAATAGCCTTCGCCATGTGATTGGCAGGGAGGAAACCCGTCCCATAAATTTTCAACATTAAGACTCATTTTTCCATAATACATGGAACAAAATATAACTTTAAGGGTAATTCCATCATTAAGGGTCAACTATAATCACTCAAAAGATCTTCATTCTCTACCTTAAAAAGAAGAAAGATGCAGCTTAAAGGCCCATTTGGTTCGCAAAATACACTCCTGGAATGGAATGGCTATTCCTATGAAATGATTATTCTTTTGTTTGGTAAGGGTCTATTCCTAGGAATAGTGATTCGCATGGAAATCACTAATCCCTTACACACAGAAATAGTCATTCCTCTAAAATATAAGAGAAATAGTTATTTTTTAGGGCAATGACAAGATTTTTCAAAAAAAACCATTTTCTATTTTTTATTTTTTTTCTCTCAAACTTAAAAATAAAAATAAAAAAGTTACTAAAAAAAATAGATGGGTGGCGCGCCAACTCCTAGAAGGCCTCACTGGTCCACGGTGTGGCCCTCCGGTTGTGGTGCGGCCACCCCGAGGGCCATTGGGTGGCCAACACCACCCCTTGATGGGAATCAGGGGTGGCTAGTGCATGTTGTGGTTGGCTAGCCACCCATTTGATTTTTCAATTTTCTTTTTTTTTTAACCCACCCCGATTCTTACCGGGGGTGACCGGCCACCCATTTGATTTATTTATTTATTTATTTATTAGTTCAAAATTTTTTTCTTTTTCTTTTTTTGAAAAATTGAGTTTTAGAAAAATTAGAAATCAAATGACCTTTTTAGTCATTTTAGTTCAATTCCAATTATCAAATATGTGTTGCTACCAAACTAAATAATTGGAATACTTATTCAATTCCAACATTTTCTATTCCTAGTAATACCTATTCTTTTTCCCAATGGAATACCCATTCCACAAACCAAACGGACCCTAAGTTTACCCCTTTGAATTTGCTAGACAACCTTATCTCACATTCCACTTGTTGAATTGCTTCCATAGGGATATTATAAAGGACACTGAAGGTCAAGGAATAGCTAGCTTAAGATGATGGGTAAGCTGATACTCACCGCATCAATACTATTTTTTCTTAATCATGGGGACAAATTATAGTGTTAAAAGAAATATATTTGCTCCTGAGAAAATTTCAAGTCACTCAAATCAGTTTGGAGAACAGAAAGACAACCCATCGGGAACAAAATTTACCTGTTCTAGTGCAATTGAATTCCGGCATATCTGCTGAACCCCAAAGAGGTTGATGGATTTCATATCAGCCAAAGCCTAAGCAGACATTGCCTTTTCTCATCAGCAGTGAACAAGAGACGAAACATTGCATGGGAAACAGAAACATATGGAAGTCCGAAAGAACATTAAAATGTAACAAAAATCACAGTGCATGCAAACCTTGATGGATGCAGTAGCCGCAATGCTACAAATTCCACCAAATATGTAATTGCGCTTTGAACTTGCAACAAAAGGTGCCATTGCCTCATCCCTACGTGTTATCTTCGGAACAAAGTAGGAAAGACATGTAAGATTGCTTCCAAGGGAATATGATGCTCAGTGAACATGATTTAATGGGATCCAAGAATATGATGCTCAGTGAACATGATTTAATGGGATCCAAGAATATATATGTTCCTATAATCATCCTTGCATAAATCTTGTTTCTAATGTATCACTGCTTGTCAAGAAGAAAGTTATTCATGCAATTTGAAAACGAAAATAATTGATGCAACCAACCCCAATTAGCTTGTGTTAGGGTTCAGTCAAGTCTATGCAATTGAAGGCTCATCCACTAGGAAAGAAAAAATGTCAAAAATTAGATTGCATTGACCATTCTTTCCTTTACATGTTAGAAGAAAAAAGAAAAATAAAATAAAATAAAATATTTGGTTTCTTGTCAACTAACCTTCACAAAAAAGTAGTTAAAATCTCATTTGAGATTATAATAAGTATGTTTGTTTCTCTGAAAAGTTATATTTTTCCACCCCAAGCCTTTTTTTTTTTTTTTTTGTGGACACAACTTATCTCAGCCACAAAATGCAGAAAAACACTTCATCATTTGCAAAAGTACTGCCATGCATGTGGCTTCTCAGATGCCAATATATGTGTACTTAAGTCCTCCTTGCTGATGATTTATTATTTAAAGGAATGCAATTGCAAGTTAAAACACAGAAAAAGATTTATGAGTACGTTTTTTCTACTAAAGAATATTGATGCTCCCATGACTAAATTAACTTTCTGACTAAATTAGTATAACGTACAACTATAGGAAAAAAATAATAATCAGTTCAAAATAGGATGCTAAAATATAAAAAATAAATCATTTACTTAAAAGGTATCCCTATCGTACTTTATCCTAGTATTTTAAATATTATCATATTGGCATATCCACATTTTCTCTCTTAGAAGTCTTCCCCACTCCAATGGGTGTGGTAAAATAATCAAATAAAAATCTATTGAGTAGGCCAACAGCAATATTACTATTGAACACATAAAAATTTTAAAAAAAAGGCTAGAGATAAAAATACTGACCTGTGCAGTGAGTGAAATAATAAAGTCATCTGGCTCTTCAGCATCTTGGTCCTCCAAATATTGCCTATTTGTCATTTCCTGTTTAAATCATAAAGCTTGGTGAGCAGAAGATATTTCCAAGACCTTTATATTGTATCTATTCCCATTGAGACAAAGTATATATAAATTACACAAGGTTTACAAACCTGCATATGGAAAATTGTCTCCAACTGCATCTCTACACGTAAAACCTTAAGGCAGTCAATTGCTAATTTCCTGTACTCATCAGCAAATGATGCCAAATCCCTAATAGGTGCACTGCTTGTTCGAGTATGACGGTGCTTGGGATTTTCTTCTACTTGATTTGATGATCTTGAGTTTGTTTGCCCAAGTCTGTATTTAGCATGAGAATTGTAATTCATTCAAGCAATTGAAAATAATTAGGTACTAAGAAGTTTCAGAAAGCCAGTAGTTTTATTAATTTATATGATGTGCACAGTTACATAAAAATAAAGACACATTCTGGGAATATGGGAACAACACAAAGTCTTCTGCTCATAATAACATGAGGCTTCACAAAAGACCTCCAGCATAATTTATGACTATGAGAGAACTTGCCTTTCAATTGAGTCTGCAACAAACTCCAATGAATCACTAAGGGATGCCAGCAAAATGATTTTGTTATCATCACGAATTAAATTCTCCTGCACAAGATAAATAAAGAAGAAATATCAATACATAATCCTGATACCTAAGTTCATTAGCACTTCAGTGCAGTGAGGATCAAATTCACTGGCAAGATTTCACATAGAGCAATGCTAAAACTCAACTCTTATATAACTATTGTACAACTGGGCTGCGGAGTGCCCATAAACCATTGGATTTATGGGCTTTTTTTAATAAAGGTTGATCCAATAGTTTATGAGCACTCCACATTAACCTAGTTGTATGTATTTTGTATAAGAGTTGAGCTTTTAGATTTACTCTTTCACATATTTATATATTTTCAGAGAAGTTGAAATCCAACCGTTCTTTACCGGATGAATTTTTTTTTATTAGTACTGGAGGAAAATTAATAGCCCAAAAAAAGAACACAAATTAATAGTTCAAATAAATAACTTGTAGTTTCAAATGGTCATAGAAGGACCTGCTTAATGGGCCGCAAAGCCAACAATAAGTCACTAAGCTCCAGTTCAACCTCAATGCTTTCAGCATCAGAGACATTGTTGTCCATGTTTGACTGACCGAGTGGATTTGGTAAACAAGAACTTGCCGGATCAAATCGCATCAATTTCTCAATATCATGCCTCCCAATGAGCATATAAGTCTGCTTCTCAAGCACTGCCTGAAACATTATGCAAAACGTTTTTGAAAAGTACTAAAGTTTTCTTCAAAAGTTCACAAATCGAGTACACTATGCGATTCCTTGTCCACCTAGAAGTTGAAAGTTAATGATTGGAAAAGTGACTCAAAGACACCACTAATGACTGAAATGTACATTGTTTCTTAATCTGGTATTGTACTTACGTTAATAGCAAGTACTCCAGCCTTATCTTTATATAAACTAATTTACTAATGCAATTATAACCAATGAATGTGCACCAAATGTCAAAACATTTACCTAGAAATGATGCATATAGTGCAAACATTATGCAATGTCAAAACTGTAATGGAATATTGATTAATCTATCCAAATGCCAATTTAGCATCAACACCTCACAATTATCATATGTTGAGAACATTTCTTCTCTCTTTGATAAGCTATCATATATTGTGTCTTCTAGTATCAACATAGGCTAGATGGATAAAAAGAAAGTACCAAAAGATATAGGGGGAAGAAAAAAAGATAACAATTGAATATTAAAGCAGTGGAACTTCGAAGGAAAAATGATCTAGAGCTAAATGGAATATATCCAAAGGAACCGACGGTCTAATCACCAATACTAGATGGAAATCAGACAGGCTACATAGTATCAAACAGAAAAGGCAGCCAGTGAAATAATAAGATTTGGAAATAAAAAATTCCCCTATTAGAAATCTTGTATCACAAGGCAAAATTTCAAAGATGTAACAGGGCTTCTAGAGCAAATAACATTAAGCAACACAAATAAAATGAAGGGATAGAAGATTAGTATTGTTAAGTTGCATAAAAAGGACAGGGTGAAAGGCATCTGGTTTTGATTGCTAAACAGCATTACATTCATGTCAGATGCAGCGGAATAAAGACCTAAGACACAAGTGGAGTATAGGGGCAAGCCAGGGGTAGAACAAGCATAAAACTAACAAGTTTACGAAGGATGAGGGTAAAAGCCACCCAAAATGCTAGATGAGTGAAAGGGAAAAGGAGTTTTGTCAAGTAGAGGGCATAAAAGGGAAAATTGTGAGAGTATCGGTGAAGGACAATGACATTAAGAAAATAAGAGGAACTTTATCTAACATTTGATGAAATGAAAGCAAGGTAATAAGTTGTATGAAACAGAATAAAGGAATTTAATTAGGGAATGGAGTTAGGGAAGCTCAAGAAAAACTAAAGGAGAAAATATTTTAGGATATACTGGTGCTATTAAGGTATGAAATTCATGTTGATGACATGAATTAAAGACTGCAAGGCAACAAAAACTAAGTTCCACGTGAATGTATGGGAACACTTTGCAAGCTATATGCAATTACAAAAGGAATAAAATCCAAATTAACAATAATCATTCAAACATACACATGATACAATTTTTTTTTTATTAAGAGCCGATAAGTCACATAAAGGAACTATGGGGATTCCTGATAGGCACATTAAAAAGCTATGGTAAATGACAAATTATGTCAATCATGAGTTCTATTCCTGTTAAAACCATGTGGCCTAAAGCACAAACCAATCAACTAATTACAAAAATAATAGAGGAAAAAAAAAGAAAGATAACTAAAAACAATAATGGCAATAATGTGCTGAGCCAAAAGGAGAAAAAATAGAGAAACCCCATGCCTCCATGTATGAAGTACGACATCTTTCATATGTGCGCTCAAGGAAAGTCTGCACATACTTCACAAGGTCACCAGCAAATTTAGGCATTGCTTGAGCCCAACCAAGCACCTAGAATAAGTTATAACTTCAAATTAGATAGTCAAAATACCATAAATAACTTATATCAGAATAGAACCAGAATATTAGTGGCTATACAGCCTAAATCTAGTGAAGCCCACTGATTGTGCAGAGTATAAGGGGCAAAAAGCCCTTTCTTTCAAGATGGGAAACATAAGTTAACTTGCCTCCTTTGCTAAGAAATCTATAGCCAAAAGCCCCTGTAAGACTGGTCTACCCTTCTCAACCAATGGAGTATAAGAAGCAGCAGTATGTGCCCTTGGCCGAAATGCAGCTGGACCTACAAGATTACTCACAGAAATAAGATCTTTTATCATAAAAGGACGGCCAAAAGATTAATACGAACATGTGTCACAGGTTCATAGGAATCATTCAACAATCTCGAACATGTGTCACAGGTACATAGACATCATTCAACAATCTCTCAATGACTCATCCAACTCGCGTCCTAATCCTACACGAATGTGGAGTTATAACAAAGAAAAAAACATATATTCTCTTTATGGTTATCGTGTACAGGTTTCATTCTTTCTGCAACTTCCATAGTTTCAAATGTCAAAAACAACATAAACATGTTGTGTCGCACTATTGCCTTTTCCGATCATAGATTAGTGATGAAACATCAAGGTTTAACTTTTCTTGTTGTTACAAACATTAGATTTCATATTTATAATCAGAAGAGTACTTGGCTGGCAGGTGTTAATTCTACAGGTGTCAAAAAATTTGAAAAAGGGGACACTTTACTGATAGCTGGAGCTAAATATGCAAGGTAGGAGAGGAGTCTATAGATCACCTGCTTCTTCATTGTTACAAGGCCGGCAAATTGTGCTATTCAGTACAAATTGGGTTATGCCACCATTTCTGCTTGAGTTGTTTAATTTGGAGAGCGGTAGCAGGTAAAGGTCAGAGAGGGTAGCTCAGACGGCAGTCATTAATGTATATAATTCTGAATAGGCACAATGGTAGAGCTTTCCAGGGTGTTAAGATTACTCTATATAAGCACAATATGGGGTTCATTAAATTGGTTTACTCTTGACATTCGGTTCCACCCAGATTTAGATCCACTTTTTTTCATTTTTCTTTTAATGTTTTAATTCCTCCAGTGTTAGTATCTGATTTATCACATCTGAGTTGAAACTTTTGCATACAACACGTGTACTTGAGCTTTGCCCTTTTTTCAAAAATTAAGACTTCACTTATTAAAAGAAAATGTATTTGAGGTAAAAGTGTCAGATATCTAACCAATTACAAAAATAAAAAATAAAAAGACCAAGCCAAAATAGTTTTAGAGAACTTGCTTGATATAGCTTGCTGTACACTTTTTCGGTAGTCTACAAACATAGTTGGTAAAAAGTGGTCCTTCACAAAGTTTTCCACAAAAGCAAGCAATCCATCGTTCCTGCAGTTTTAGAAGTTAAGAATTCAAATGCACATCAGTACGGAACCTGGAGAACATAGAGGGATCACAACACTGAATTTACAACTTTTCTTCAGCATTTGGTAATCAGTCAAATCGTGACTAGCACACTACAAGAACTTAGATTGAAACTTTACCACAATAAGAAACATAGATTACACAATTATGTGAAGACACATTCTTCCACCACCACATTTCACTTCTAATGCAGAGCACTATTCCAATTTCAATTAAGGAAGAAGCGAGAAAATCATGCAGAAGACCGAAATAGTAAGACAAGTTAAAGGCTTCCTAACTACTCTTTTTTTAATAAGTAATTGGCCCCAAGGGTTGTGGAGGGGGAGTTATGCATTGTACATTTCAAGCAATGTGGTTATTCAATGTAAAATTAAATCACTGAACAAGAAAAGAGTACAAGAGTTTTGAGCATAGCTGGGCATACTTTTTTGGCAGCATTGAAATTTCAATTAAGGAAGAAGCGAGAAAATCATGCAGAAGACCGAAATAGTAAGATAAAAGTTAAAGGCTTCCTAACTACTCTTTTTTTAATAAGTAATTGGCCCCAAGTGTTGGGGGGTTTGAGTTGTGCATTGTACATTTCAAGCAATGTGGTTATTCAATGTAAAATTAAATCACTGAACAAGAAAAGAGTACAAGAGTTTTGAGCATACCCAAGCTGGGCATACTTTTTTGGCAGCATTGAAGCGACCTTATCTGTGAACTGCAGATCACATCAGATCAGAAAAGGCCAACTAGAGAACCTGATATGCAAAGATAATATATTTCACATTAATAAAATGGGCATATGACAGTCCAGAACCTGAAGCACAGGTCGGTATACAGATGCTGCTAGATAAATGCCTTGCTCAGGCAAGACAGTTGCAGACCCATAGCCTTCTTGTGATACATTAGGACCCCTCCGGCTCCATCCCTGGCGAATGAGGTCGACTCCTGCATAGGAATCAAGGATACAATAAATGAGATCATTTTTGTGGTAAATCAAGGATCCCGTTACAATTGCTACAACCAACAATTAGAATATGGTAATTCAAGGATCCCATAGAAATTGATACAATTAACTAGAATTGGAAACTAAATCCAACTTATGCAATGAGAATCAATGCAGGAAATGTAAGTAATGCATTCTTCCATACCCTGGTTAGGAATGGATATTGTAGCATCTGTGAAACGAAAAGCAAAGGTAAGACCATCTTCTGACCGGTCCCTGTTACACATCAGCATGAAATATTACATGATTGTGCAAGTAAAATTGAGAATTAATTGACTGATCCCAAAAAATAAAAAAGTGAGAATTAAATGAAACGATTCTCATTGTATCTAAGAAAAGTAAACTAGATGTAGCAAGCTACCATGTAGCTTATATGTAAATAATAATGCCCCTACATACACAAACTCTCCTTCACATCCAGTGATCAAAAAGTTTTGATTATCAGAATTTCAGTATAAGTTATATTAAAAACATGTCAACCAACATATTGGCTTCAAAGTTAAAGCACCCATGGATGACAGTAAATCAGGTCAGCATCTGAAAATGAATGAATCAGGAGTCCTTTTGATATGTTAATTAAAATGAAGAAAAGACTTCAACCAAAAGTGCAACATATAAAAGTTTACCAACAAATTCCCATTATTAAAATTGTAGGAGGGAAAGAATAAACATCCAGCTAAGCTTCACTATTAAAAATAGAATAAAAATTAAAAAGCATCAATGCAGTCACAAATTTACTCTGCAGTGGCTTTCAATATATATATATATATATATTTTATAAGTAAATCAAAAAAAAAAAGTTCATGAGAACTTGTCCTTTTGACTTTCCAACTATAAGTTTGCAGCGCATGCACTTGCATATAGTTGAGATCAGACTTTCTATGTTGGATTCCATGAAAAGGACATGAAATAAGGTTTTCAGTCTTGGCTGCATGGCAAGTTGAACAGGCAAATTTCTTGGGTTTCAAGTGCCAATTTGTTCTCTTCTAGACTGTTCGTCACAATGGAAGGTGTTCCTAGGGGAACTGCACAGATAGAGAGAGAGAGAGAGAGAGAGAGAGAGAGAGAGAAGCAACTTCATCTTCCTGAAGCTATCCAAGCTTCATGTATATACACCCATCAATTTCAATGTAGCCTTGAAGAAAAAACCTCTATTACTTTCTTTCAGAATAGAAGAAGAGAATTGTCGTTTGATGAATACCTTAGGCAGTATACACTCATCTATTTTAGTATTTATTGGTCTTTTGAATTTAAATTGCAACTTTTTAGGAGTTTTTCTTGTACATCATGTGTACTTTAACATGCTCCTCTTATTAATAAAATGAATACTTCTATAAAAATAAATTAAAAAAAAAAAAAAAAAAAAAAGAAGGAAAGATTTACAATTTTCAAGAGTCGCACTGTTATTTGTAAATACTAATGATATATATTTAAGAAAAAGGGTGGGCAGAACGACCATATCAGGCAACAACTCCTTGCCAAAACTGCAAACAAATCCACCATCTGTCATTATTTGACCACCACCCCAAGGCCATCACCAAAGTGCTCCTAGACACACATTAGACGCACCTTGAACATTGGGATTCAGCCTCTCTAGGTGTACTTTTAATCCTAACTTATCATAATTAGCAAGGATTTAAGGAAGAAAAGAAATGTGAGGGAAAAGCAGTAACTCAAAAAATAACCTGAATTCGACATAAGTCTTTTTTTTTTTTATAAGTAATGTTGTATATATTAAGTACATAGTAAGCGAGGAGGGCGCCTAAGGCGTAAGGAATCCCAACCTCAAACCCAAAAATAACACCCTGACAAACACCCTAACCCTTAAACCCTAACAAACAATGACCCACAAAAAGTACCCAACAAAATGTACAAACTCCCAAAATAGAACCAGCATCAACACCCAGAAACATAGCCCCCTAATGAACTTCAGGGGGAAAGGAATAATCATTTTTAGACCCAACCCCCACCACCCCCCCGCGGCTACGCTGAGACTTCACTGGAGACATGGGACAATCCAGGTCCCAGAAGTTGAAGCAATGATCTAAGGAATACCACATGGTAGAGATTTGAATAAGAATTTAAAGGCACTTGCCTCTTTTCCTTGGAAGGGGCCTTGCTTGCAAGTCTAGCTGTTTGAACAGCAGCATCCATGACGCTGCTTCAGGAGTTGCTCGCAGAATCTCACAAATGAGTTGTTGGCATTCACTCTTTGGCACATTAAATAAATATAAGTTAAAACACAAGTTGGGCAAGGATCATGACAGCTCATTAATGCTATTTATTTTTTAGAGGAAAATACACTTTAGTCTCCTGAACTATCACCTATTTTGCACTTACACCTCCAAACTTTAAAAAGTAACATTAGGGCTTCACATACTACCATCACATATGTCAAATTAGACACCCTTTTTTTCCCCAAAATACCCTTAAATTTATTTAAAAAATAAACATTTGAAAAAGAAAAAAAAAAAAAAAAAACCCTAAGAACACCAAAATGGGTGGCCCATTTCACATTAGCCCCTTAATTATTTTTTCAAATTGTTTTTTTTATTTCTTAATAACTTCAAGGGTATTTTGGGAAGAAAAATGCAAAAGTGTCTAATTTGACACGCAATGATAGTATGTGGGGCCTCGATGTCACCTTTTAAAGTTAGGAGGCATAATTGAAAAATGGGTGATAATTAGAGGGGCTAAAGTATATTATCCCCTATTTTTTATTGATTTTCAAATTTAATATCATCCAGATTGTCAACGACTTAAAGCAGATAGGGTTACCTGCAAAACTGTTAAGGAAAACCCAATGCTGTAGCCCCCAGTAACTTGAGATGCTTCAGAATCAAGGTTCCAATCTCTTGAAATTGACCTTGGTGTGTTCACCTCAGTTTGATAAGTGGATTTTGACTCCAGAATCTCTCCAACAACAACATGATTCTCTGAACAATTAAAAGTGAGAAATTAGTTTCAACATTAACAAACAAAGTAAAGACCAGAAAGTAGTTATCTTACCAAATATCCGAACAACAGTATCCAAGATTGAATCCAGAACCTCCCTTGCAGAAGCCTGTGCTTTTCCTGTAGGAGACATCACAGGCGAGACAGGGCTTACCGCCAAAAGAGTCCCAGTCAGAGATATCCCATTCTGGCGCTTCTGTTTTGGCAACTGGAAGCTTCCTAACTGTCCTTTCATAAAATGAAGACCTACGGCTGCAGTTCGGTCACCCTGATCAATGCCAGACCTTGAAGAATTAACAAGTTCTGCGTGGGCTTTAATCTTGGATGTGATAATCTCATGTATTGCTGGTCGCAATCTTTGGCTGTTACAAAACAAAATCGATAAAGGTTATATGTCATCATAAAGTACATGTTTGACAAAAGAAAAATGAAAATGAAAATGCCATAAGCTCCAAAAGAAGATACACATATTCAACAGAATTTAGTCATTATCACAAACTAGATGGGGTTGGCTACTTGGAAAAAGATACATATGAAAATCTGAGTATAGTACTCAGTTCATGAAACAAGATGTAGTTTTAACAAGACTAAGATTGTTTACCAATATAGTGATGGAAAAAGATACATATGAAAATCTGAGTATAGTACATACTCAGTTCATGAAACAAGACTAAGATTGTTAACCAATTTAATCACTATACAAATTCACATTCACATCAATTTGCCTCAGCCACAAGGGTGTAATGGCATCACCAGACACAAAATCAGTCAGAAGGCTAGATAGACAGTCTTCATTGACGTCATCCCACCATGCTTCAGCAAAGAACTCAGTACTAGTTTTCTATCTATCCATGACAATTAGGAACCAAGAAATTTAACAATCAGTAAATGAATTTGATCCTATATTCAATAGACATTTAATATTAAAGGTGCCATAAAGACAAGCATATTGCCATTATTAACATGGCATGCCCTCTATTCATAAGGGTATGTTTGGGATTGCAATTTCACAAGAATAATCTACATTTTTAAAAGATATCGCAAAACATAAGGCGTGTTTAGCATTGTGATTTAAAAAGAACTTAATTTAAAATAAGAAAAAAAATATGCAATTTCTATAAGCAAGTTATGTAGTACTTATTTAAAAACGTGCGAATTTAAACCAAAATCACAACTTCGCATAACAAATATTTGATAAAAAAATACTTTTTAACATGTGCCTTTGTGATTTTGAAAATTTGTGATTTAAAAAACACAATTTTTAAAATCACACTTATTGAAACCACAATCCCAAATGGACCAATGCCAAATGGACCATAAGTTTCTTCGGATGGTGGTTGAGGGGGACTTTAGTTGCATATATGATGTCAATGCTTATAGAACAGTGAACACCAATATGACATAACTGTGGATAATACAAGTATCAAGAACAACAAATATTAAGATCAGGACCAGATCTAATCATTAAGAAGAAAAAGGGGAGAAAAGAAACACAATCCAAGAAATTCCCATATTCTAGAAGGAGAAGCTAATATACAACAAAATTATGTATGGAGATTCTGTCCCAGACACCACTGGAAGAAAATAAATTCTTTCAAAACTATGCTTCATACAGAGTCAGAGAGAAGTATATAGCCAGACGACAAACCATATTATAGCACCAGCAGCTGCAACTTTGCCAAGCATGCAGAGACACTCAACCATGGTTTGCAAATATTTTACATGAAGTGGAGCGTCACTCTTTTTCATTGCTTCCTACATTCAATTATAACACCCAAAGCTTCAGCCTAGAAGATGAGAATAGCAACACATAAGATAACATGAGATGTAATTAAAAGATTCTCTTACAAGAAATTCATCTGGAGTGGAATTTGAAAGCCATATTGGCATATGACGAGGAACAATTTTACATCCTTTAGATTACCATCACCACCATTGACTCTTATTGATGCCTTATGCCCTTCTGAGGCAGCATCATCATGTAGTTCCAGAGCACCATCCTCATCATAGCCATCAAAAGATGAACTGTAAGCACATTCTGAGGTATATTTAGATGGGGAAAAAATTGCACAACTGTCAAATAAAAATGTGGCACAAGTAGAAGCATTGATAAAGAAAAGAAATAGTTCAAATATAGATTAAAAAGGCAGCTCAAAAAATAGATAATACAAGTAGCACAAACACAGTTAAAAAAATTGTCCGATCTTACCCTCCATCAACAGAACTGGGTCTATATGATCCATCCACATGGACACCAATCTGGCTGTCAACTTTCAGTAACCTGGTTCTTCGAGATGAAGGTTGTGAATTATTCACAGAAAATGCAACAGCTGTGGTCGTTGGCATTTCATCATCCCTTTCATGCACACTTGAGGCAGCTGAGCTGCAGAATATAATCAGCTTAAAGGCAATAAATTTAATAGTCGATTAGTTTTAGTGACTTTCTTGTTTGTTTTGCTATTTCTACTTAGGTGGTTACTTTTGTATATTTCACGTGTACTCAATGCGGCTTACGCTTCCAATGAGACTGGTTTATTACTTATCAAAAATAAATAAAAGCAATACCTTTTAACAAATTGCTCACATTGTAATTCAGAAAATTTGTGGTTCTAGTGATAAATAATCATACAACAAAACCTGCAAACTCTTTCTGCACCCAACCACCAACAAATAAAAAGGAAAAAGGAAGAGGACAAAAACATATCAATAAATAGAGCTTTAGTAAAATCGTCATAAATTTTCTCCAAAACACCAATATGCCTCAGAAAGTAGCATGCCAACAGAACAAGGAAAACCATATAGCTGATATCAGCATCTAAAATTCTCTGTACATGAGGACTTTCTTCTTTCTACTAATCCCTTAACGACTTATCCAATAATAATAATAATAATAATAATAATATCAGCATCAGTTAGACTAGCTCTGAAACACCGTCAATAGTATATTGTAAACATGTTGATGTCAGACAAACAAGCAATTGAGAAAAAAGTTTAAAGAGAAGAAGAAGCTGAGAAGAGAAGAGAAATATAAACCAGAGAAGAAGAAGAAGCTCGGGAAAAGAAGATAGACCACAACAGTCAATCAAAATTTTAATTCTCAATAAGCTACCGATACAATAGAAAATTAGGTTTAAATAGAATAAACCCTAACCCTAACTCTAATAGTACTTGGGATAATGGCCAGCTAAAATAACATGAAGCCCAAAGTAAAAATACTACAACCAGTCTGAAAAATAAACAATAAAACAACTAAAATGCAAACTAATAAAACCCAATAATAATCCTACCCCAATCACCCAACCACAAGTTCATGGGCTGGTGTGATTTATGACGCGTGTCTGGTGTCTCCATCACACACCCACATGCAAAACACCACCCAGCACCCCAAAAAGAAAATTAAAATTATAGAAGTTGATATAAATAGGATTCCTAGGGCACGAAGGATATGAATGTTGGAGTTAAGAAGAAAAGTAAATACCTGTATTCACCTTTATTGTACAGATGTGCATGCAAGTCCTCCAAAACTTTATAAAAAAGAACTCCTCGCAACTTTGTCAGCTCTGACCGGACATCTTGAAGAGCACCAACCTGTGCCATATAATCCAGAATAATTATGATGCAAGCACAACACTTAAAAAGTTCAGTCCTTACATTTTCACTCAGTACTAGTGTCAACGTGAAAAGACAAAAAGAATCATTTGGAAGCATGATAACAATAAAATTTCTTATTTCGAGGTGAAATGTCTAGGAAAAAATAGCTTCAGAGCTGCTAGGTAATTTGCTGAATGATTGTCTTTAACTTAACCAAAAAAAAAAAAAAAATTATTATCTTTAAAGATACAGTACGAAGGTGAGATTTTTCAATAGATATGTGAGCCAATGAGATATACTGCAATCTTCATGGTCAAGATAGTGTTGCTAGATCTTGCAAACATCAAAGCAGCTAGTAATTCAAACAAAACAAAAACCAAAAAAAAAAAAAAAACAAAGGGTAGAGTGTAATATGACAGATTACTGGAATTCAGGATGATAAAAACAGTATTGTACTTTAACTCCATGAGTATTGGACTGATGACCTAAGGCTTAGAAACTTGCAAGATACAATGAATCATAATGTTTTTTCAGACACCAACCATAAAATAGAGATTTGGATGTAACTTAAGTAGAATAAAAGCTACACAAAAACCATGAATCTCCCCTTCCCCCTCCCCTTGGGACCAATTACTTATCAAAAAAAGAATATATAAGCTACACAAACCAGGAAAAAAAAATGAAAGAAAAAAGAACATAAAACACTTCTTATGATATTACAAAAGTGGATATGATAGCAAAAGGTTAGGAAACCAACAGTTTGAAGCCCCTCTCGCTCAAGCATCAGTGTTGATTGAACATGCAACTGAACTGCTGCATAGAACTGCCCGTCAGCAATGAGCTTCTCAATACGAGTTGGAACCTGAATCAAATTTCAAATGGAGAAGATGAAAGTTTTACAGAATCAGCAGAAGTGTGGCATGCAGACAATTCAAAACAGCATAACTGTAGTGCTAGTCTGCAAGTGGCAAGGTCAGCATAGAAGTTCTTTTCTTTTCTTTTTTCAAGCGGAGGTTAGGACAAGTTAGTAAGGACATACCATAGCATGCATAAATGTGTGCATACTAATGCATGCCTGCCTCTATGTATGGATAGATAGCAACTGTAACTCAAGTACAAAAAGCACAGAGGCATAGGTGTAGCAGTTGATGGAATTAGGCAATTGGAATTTAACATTCACCAAGATATGCAAATACTACTGAATCTGATATCATCTGAAAGCTGGGAATAGGTATAGACAAACCTTAGCTATGCCTTCAATTTGATCTAACAGGGAAATTATGTGACGCAACGTTACTGACCGATACCACAACTGATGCAATTGCTTATTGCGAGCACTAAGACGTGTCTTTGCCTCAGCCAAATCAACCTTTAAGACACCTATACTTTCAGTAGATTCACTGAACAAGCGCAAGATCTGAACGAAAAAAGATAAAGGAAATTACAACACAGAATGGAACTGCAACTCTGACTTTTCTCATTCACTGGGGGTGCCCAGGGGAGTGGGGGAAAAGAAAAATCAATATTTGAAAGGCTCCATCATAAAAGTACTAAAAAAAATATCTACAACAGGAGAAAATAAATTAATAATGTTATCAAAATAAGTTAAATTCACGATTAAGAGACTGCTCATGCTCCTGCATGATCTATTTGTTCATCACATGAATCCCATCATATGATCAGTAACTGCACCACAAAACACACAATCGCATGGCGCAAAATTAAGAAGACCATCCAGAAAAGAAGTATAAAAGTCAAGGAGAAAACTGGTTAGAAACCTGGGAATAATTTTGAATTGCTTTGTTGAAGCCACTGTGATAAGCATGCACTACTTCATCCACAACCTCCTCAATAATGTCACTTTGCTCCTTCAAACACTGAACTTCACTTTCACGATCTTTAGATGTCAAAATGTGTACGACATGGGGTAATGAATCAAAGCGTGCTGCGGCCCAACTCTCATCTATTCTAGAAAGCTCGTCTCTTAGATACTGCATGTACCATAATAGCAAACAGGGACAATGAGAAGAAGATAATTACAAAACCATAAGCGCATAGTAGCATATATAATAAGGTCAAAATATAACAAATGGTCAGATGGTGACATATTGATACCTGCATCTCAAAAGAGGACTACCATGCCAGTTGCTACAGCTCTTAAAACATAAGTACTATGCCCAGAATCATGGGCATTGTATAAAGCTAAATCATAATCAAATTTTGTCTGTCAAACATTTGGCACTCTCATTAGCGTTATTAACATCAGTGTTTCCCAGCAAGAGGGAAAAAAAATAATAATAAATAGTTTTTCCAGTGCATCTTCCTTAGGTCAGCCTGTCATGGAAGGATGCTAGCAAAATCAGAAGAACTAAAAGCTTGAAGGCTCGGGGCAGTCAAGCAAACTGATTCATTTAATTCTTCGATCTTAGCACCCGCACAGTAGAGGGGAAGGAAAGTATTCCCTTTCTGCCTCATATAAACCTCAAAACAGTCCTCAAGTGAGAACTATTTCAAGCCTCAGTAATTCTTTTTTTTCCTCTTCTTCCATGACATTCATGGGTCAAATCAGGTCCTATACCAAATCATGATTCTTTTGACTCCAATTAATTGCAAACGAATAAGACGATGCTGATTCTTATGTATTAGATTTCTATGACATTGAGTCTACTTTTTCTGTTTTCTTCTATTAAGTAAAAACAAATTCAATGGGGCAATCCAATTCTAAAGAAAGTACAAATTATGTTTGTGATAATAAAATTAAAAATTTTAAAAAAAAAAAAAAAAAAACCCTTAAATAAAGCAAACTGAACTTACTGCTTTATTGGGAGACACGGGCAAACCATCAAAAAGCCCCATCTTGACCTTTGCACCTCACCAGATTCCGTAGAAACGAAGTACAACTCAATTCATCCTGGCAAAGGGTTGATCCCCAACAGAATAATGATAGACTTAGGACCGTTTTTATAAGAGTAATAATGTTATCAGAAAAGAGTAAAGTGCATTGCCCTAGTACACCTGAAGCATTCAACAGAGAACTACAAACTAGATTATTACAGTTCTAACGACAGTGCAACACAAATCTGACCACAAAATAACACAGAGTAACTAATATTTTGTGAGTTAAATGTTCGACAAAGTTGATTTGGCTAGCAAATCAAATGAAATACGTATGTTCGGTTCTGTGTGTATGTGTATGTTTGAAATTGAAAAGTCCGGTCAATTGAGCTCCACGCGGTTGCTTAGGAAATTGAAGTTGAATTTTCTACGTAAGAAAAAAACTACACAGAGAATAACAATTTTCTCGTCCTTTCTTTTCTCAAACGTAACCTAACTGTGGGTAAAATTCGAGAAAAATACCTCCAGATCGAGTACGGGGAGCACCGAAAATCGACCAGTTCCGCACAATCTCGACGCCTAGAACTTCAAGCAATCTGATAATGGCATTATCATAAGACTAATTCAGAAATCACGAAAATTCATGAAAACTTTGACGAAAATAAAAGCGAGCGGGATTAGTTAATTAGGTTTTACATTTTCAGCTCGTGGCTGAGATTGAGCTCGCGGGAGTCGATCTCCTTGATTGCCGAGCGGAGAAGAAGATGACAATCTTGGCACAGAAGAAGAAGAATTTACCCGGAACTCTTGGCTAACGAGGTGGTTATAATTTTCTCTATTTTTTTAAGTAGTGTCGTTAAAAATGGATGATCCGAATTTCTCAATTTAACGGGTCAGATACCCCACTTTATCGTAGATTCAAGGAAAATTGCTTTTTTTCTTTTCTTTTTTTTTTTTTTTTTGGTCCTTGTAGTATGGTGTTCTGACAATAACGTCTTATGATATTTAGAAAGTAATTCATCTTTTAACCAGTCCCAAATAATTTTGGTTTCTACCATTACAAAAGTTAACAGAATTTAATAAATTGATACGTCAGCAATGATTATATAATGACTCGTGTCCATTTTGCTGATCATTATTAAACGAGATTTGCTACGATGTAATATTTGGACCATATTTAGTGAGAGAGAGAATTGAAATTGAAATTTTAAATTTCAATTA